>DWAJ01002414.1:0-17671 GCA_018238005.1 Eurema mandarina
TTATACACAGCGCCATCTAGTTCCAAGCTAAGCAGAAAGCTTGTGTTATGGCAACTAGATAACGGAATAAATTACATATACATACTTTTCTTTTGTCAATACATACATACAATACATAGCAACACCCAGATCCCAGAAAAATACAAATGTAAATTACAAATATATTTTTCCGATGAGGGGATCGAACCCACGACCCTTCGCGCAGAAAGCAGTTGTGCTACCACTGCGCCAAGTGGTCGTCGGTCGCGGTTTATGTTCTAGAACTTTCATACAAGGTGTTTTTTTCTAGTACTGTTTCCCTAAAATTATAAAAAAAAGTTTTGTTTTTTTTTATCACAAGTTCTCGTGGATGGATTTAAAAAAGACTTTCATTAGTCGATTACTGATCTTTCAAAGTACGTTACATCAAAAATTCAAGGTTTTATCTGAAATTCGTATTTAAAGATCTATTTTCTTGGACAATATAATAGACGTTTGTTTAATTTTAAAAGTTGTAAAATTGACCCTTAAAGTATAAATAAGATTAGCTTTAAAGAAAATTGATCCCAAAATGATGTTTCTATGTAAATAAATGACTAAACAGTGTTCTCGGTTACTTAAAACGATATGTTATTTCACATACTCGTATATGTATAATGGGAACATATTATTGTATAAAAATAAATTTAAGGGCAAAATGGTCGAGATCGAGTAGGATTGTAAAAAATATCTTCGTTTTTATTCTAGAGGCCTAAAAGGGTCTCATACATTGCAGATGTTTATGAGAAAATAAAAGTCACTAAATCAGAAGGCATCATGAAGATTTGGTGTATGTTTCACAGTTTATCATATCAAAACCAGATGATTTTTCTTAAAGAGTGATACTACACAAACACCAACTTTATCCTATGGTTGCTATATATATGAACAAAAGTAGCCATATTTATAACAAAACTACTTACATAACATTATGTAAAAACAAACCTACTTATTACGTAAGGAAAAACAAATAGAAATTACATTAGAACCAGCCACAGTTTATGAGAGCATAAATCTCACTTGAATCTGTTACTAACCGCCAATAAAACATTATTTATTGATGTTAGTTCGTATTCTTTGTGTTCTCTCTATAGCTGTGCGCGTCACGTGTGATTCGCTAACCAATTAAGAAACTTCAATATTCAATAACAATCAATTCACTACCCTTAAAAAAATATACTGGTAACACTAATCAGATTAATTGACAAGTGTTCATAAAAATTTAAAAAGTCACAGGTCCTTGTTATTCTTCATACCTTTTATAAATAATCGAAACGTATCCTAAAACTATAAGACTTATAGCTTCGTAGAAACAATTTCAAGTAGAAATCACATTATAAACGATTTAAATTTATAGAGCCTATAAGCCCCATGGAGCTATAAATAAGTGGATGTCAAGTCAAGTTTAGTTTTATAGGATGGTGGAGATAAGCGTTAAATTAACGCAGCCTCCTGGTAAAGTGCCGTGGGCCTCTCGCCCTACCGCTATTATATGTTAACTTACGATCTACTTTCAAACACCTTTGTACAGTGGTGTTACACGCACTGCAGTGCTAATCTTTAACATCATAAAACCTTAGTTAAAACTAAAAAACAGTTTCCAAGCTAACGAAATATAACATTAATGTAAAATGAAATTAACTATTACTGAAAAAGTATGGTAGGGAAGTGTCACTTTAGTTTTATAGAATGACACTCTATTTTTTACATAAAAATAAATTAATTAAGACAAAATTAATATATTATACAAAAAAGGAGAATTGCAATTATTTAAAAAATACTTATCCAAAACCACTTACTCTATTGGGTAAGTGCAGAAAAAAAATCCTCATGTTACGTGTCGGCTTAAAAACATAACTAAAAAATAAATCTTAATATAGCTGTCTACGATATACTAGACTATAAAAATGTTTTTCATATGGATACCGGCGCTTTGTTACAATTATTTATGTTTAACGATTAACGATTGAACGGGTAGCGTTAAGCTGTCATAAAATTTTATGTCATAGGTACTTTTTCGATGTATACTAGATTGGGCGCATGATACAGATACTTTGAGTCATAATTATTAATAATTATAACAGAGCAAAGATATCTGGTATGATAAATAGGCTCTTGAAAACAACTCGAGTGAATGCGAGATCATTTGCATTCCGCTTATACTTATCTCTGAATCAATTATAGAAAGGTTGCGTGGGGTAACTGGAAATATTAATTATTTATCTATCTTTTAATTTTTTTTTGTAACAATAATACTATGGTAATATTACTATCATGTGCAACGTACCTACTACTAAAATACTTCGCAGAAGAGAAAGTTAGTTTGTAATTAACTGATTTTTTTTTTATAGTATCAATAAGCGAAATTTCTCCTGATAGTAAGTAGTAAGCCCTTCCCCTTAGCTAAACTAAGAACGTTAGTTTTTGTGGTAGAATTGAATTAGGCTCTAGTTTCGAGCCTTTAAATATTTTTTAAACCCCTATGACAGTTGCTAGCTAAACTGAATCGATATTATTTTATTGTTTTTATATGTATTACCGATTCTTATTCTATATTATATCGTCTAGCGCTCTAAGTGTCATTGATAAGTAATAATATATGCAGCACTAAAATTTACAAGACTTCAATTGTTTCTGACAATATAGGCTTTAAATTAGAAGATTGTGAACGAAAGTAGATTTATACTCTGTAATTACTATGGCAATGACTCTTGTATGATGCATAATCTACATTATTCATAGATAAAAGCTCAGATATAGTATTATATATAGCCTTAGATATTATAAACCGTATCTTTAAACTAAAGTAATTGCAAGATACCTTTTTAACATATTTATAATTTATATTATGATAAAGGTGTTGGTGTTGGCTTAGGTGTTAGTTCTACGTAAGATGTGTCTTAATAAAATAGAAAAAAAATCTGTTTCTTTTTAAATATTTTACTAGTACCTTATGCCTGAATACTGAAACGCAAATCAAATTTAAATATAACTCAAATTTATTTACTTTAACAGATCACAACACAAATGTGTCAAAATAAAATTTGCCCTTGACATAGAAGTTGGAAGGACGACGCGACGGAATGACATTTGAAGAATATTATTTTAATTTATACCTTTTAAATTAATGATTGATGTACTATGCATATAATAACAATAGTAAAATAGAAATTCAACCACACATATTATGTAGATAATAAAAGGTGTAATAGTCTATGGTAAATTTCACAAAAAACTACCGGATTTTTTTTTCTGTGAGAATCGGGTTTTCAATGTAAAAATAGGATTTAGGAAATACCTTTCTATCTATAAAATGAATCAATGGCCTACTACGTTCAACGTAAAGGACGTTGACACGGGTCAAAGGTCAAGGTCAACTTGATAAGCGAAACTTAAATAAGTTCACTACTGACTTTCATTGCCAAAAAAAAATAAAGAACGTGCATTAGATAATGAAAATAATATTTACAACAAAATATATTATTAATAACATATAAAATACTTGTTTATCATTTTCTCTGACCAAAACCTAAAAGGGTTATTCTAAAACGTAACTCACATTTGGTTCTTCGCCCGCGTCAACGACTTTGTAAATAAACTGACTTTACATCACAACACTATTGAGACTTTCGTACACGTAACGAAAGTGAAAGTGTAAGTTTTTATTTACATGCGTGGTATCAAAGCTTTTCGCCGAGACTGCGAGTAAGGACGCAGGAAGGTCGCCGGCGCTTCTGCGCATGCGTCGTCAATCTTTTAGCTACTATCAGAGAAGCTGCCAACATCCTCACCTTCAGTTTTCTTTGTTCATATATAAATAAATAACAAGAATACGTTTTTAGTTCTTATATATTTATTAATTGGATTAACCAACCGAGTACCGACTGCATATGACTGATATTTTGTATTAGGTATATAAAATATACTATGTTATATTTATCCCAACTTTCTTGATTATTACAACTTTAGATTTAAAGTCCGATTATTACTAAATTATAAACAGATTGTAAAATATATTTTGAATATAGATTTTTTGCTATCTGCGACAGTTATAAGCGATACGAATGTAACAAAAACATTAATTAATATACAGTACGTCTTACCCTCATCTACTATTTAGAATAGCATCTATAATATTTATTTTATTATAGATGCTATTCTCTGAATTTGATCAAATCTAAATGAAAACACACGGAAAGTGCCAGCCTACCTATCAAAAATAATATTATGCATCATTAACGGTTCTCCCAGTCGAAAGTTCTGAAAGTGCTTGTTAAACATTAAAAGACAAAGTTGGATTGTGAACCTTTTACTTACCGCGATTACTTAAAACGATGTAAAATCTATTCTCAAAGATACAATCTTCTATTTATTTAAGGAATGGTTTTTAGCCGAATGGAAACAGCAGTGCTGTTTCTATTGTGTTGTTACACCTTACAAACTTTATAAGCAGGAGTTAATATTAAGATGAATGCGCCATCTAGTTACACACAAACTATCTATACATATTATGCTCTACCGATGAATCTTACCTTTGTCATTAATTTCTTAATAATTTAGTTAAAAAAACTCATCTATAATTTAATAATATTGATATGTACGGTTAGCACAGTTCTAAGAACTACATTTTTAACCATAAAATGATACCTCCAAATTGTTTTGCCTTTGAATTGTTTACAACTGCGAAACGGTATTGTATTATAAGCGTAATAATAAAATACGAAAAGAATTTAACTTGTTGTTGTGTTGTTCAGTTAATTTAATAAAACACATGTTTATGATCTTCCATGATTCTTATAAAACGCATTATCAAAGCCATACACTAGCGCCACCTAGTATGCTACGAATGAAAGTATCAAATTTATAAAAATTAATAATGTACCTAACTAATAACTGTCTTAATACCCACAAATACCGCAATTATAAAATAAAGCTTTAATTGGCTATCCTTTTTTAAATATCACTTCTTTTAACTCGTTACATTACCTACATACGTTAGAAATAAAGGGCAAGATCATGCATGGTTCCTGGTGTAAAAATTAAAAATATGTTTGTAAAACTACAAGATATATCAGAAGCTTAATAAAAACAAATGTTATTTTAAACGATGTTACAAGTAATTAGCTGTATATAAAATAGTTTACACTATCATATTAAATGAGTGTAAAACTTGAATTTATATTATATTATTTAGATTGAATCACATAGTTAAGAAATGTATTAATAGCTAATAAAAATCTTTAAATGTACTGATAACATAGGATAATTTTAAATATTATTGATCATAAAGCCACTGGTTCAACTTAAAAAATATTTTATATTTTAAGTAGTTTATAATTTTTTATAAAAAAAATGGGATGTACTGTTTATCTATTACTTTTACCATAGCTCTTCTAAAATTGCATGTGGTTATGCTAGCGTAACAGCATCTCATATATCACAATTGTGACCAACATTCAATGACAAAGCAGTAGCTACTGCAAAACAAGACAATACAACCTATTTCCTGTTCCACCCTATTATAATCATACTAAAAAATCTATTTCAAAGAATAAATATATGGTTAGATAAAGATTGGGTACAAAGAAAAATCCATAGTAACAAGCTCGTTTTATAATTTTATTCATGTAAATTTGCAGATATAATTAATACAAATCATGGTCATGTAAATTGGGAACTATGTTAAATAATATAACTATATCAACTGGTTAAGGTCACTGTATCACGCTGCCTCTGTATGAACTTCAACCATTGTAAATTTAAGCGACTCATTCAAATATAAAAAGGCAGTCTCAGAATTGTGGTATTACAAATACTGTCTTACTTTCTAAAGTTTACATTATGAGATTTTTGTGATAGTGATAAAAGACAAACTTAAACTATGTGAAATATCTACTACCTGAATGGCTACAGTATACATGCATGACATCTCAAGGTTTCTCACATTAGAGGTGGCTTTAGTGCATTACTAAGTTAACTAATAACTTCCTAAAGGTTAATGTGATAAAACCTATATTGTCTATCATCATACATCACAATTTTTACTACAGCTATCTGTACAATTTTGGTAATTGGTGTTATCTGAATGCCAATAATGCTCATCTAATATGATGCACTAATTTGAGCAGCACGTGTATTATATACATTGCTACTTTAAATATACTAAATCTCTTTATCAGCATCATTTATATATTGTACATTATTTATGGAATCAAGGACATCTAACAATTACAAGTACAAATGAAACCATTCACAAACAAATCCATAAATAAACTTTGATTAAAACATAATACAATGAAATACTTAGTAAGTTGACACTACTGATTTTATGAATGCTATCATTCATACATCAAAGAGAGCAGCTTCAGTTATCCTCAGATTCATTTTGTTCTTGTTTGGCAGGCTTCAGCCAGGGGTGCTGTAAGCACTCGTATGCAGTTGCTCGCCGATTTGGATCAAAGTCTAACATAGGCTTTAAAAAATCAGCAAATTCCTCTGCATCACTTTGACTCCATTCATATTTTTCTGTTAAAACGGATACTAACCCCCACGGCTTCAGACCAGTTATATTTCTCAATTCACCCTTTTTATTGAAGAATATCTTGGAATACTTTCCTGATGCCGCAATTCTTTTGGGAATGTCTCCTAAAAGCTCAATTATATGAGCTAAATGGTCTTCATCTCTACTATAGCCTTCTCCAGAATGTGGCTCAAATAGATAATCTCCTGTGGCTAATTCAAAGGCCATACATGCTGTGCTCCAAATATCTGCTGATGTTCCGTAGCCAGCACTTAGTAAGACTTCTAAAGAGCGATATTGCCTAGTCTGAATATCTTCTGTAAAATGACGATGAACCCAGCATGCATTTCCTAAATCAGCAATCTTAACTTCAACATCGCAAATATCAAATGCAGGGTCAGGTCTTTTATCCAAAGACTTCTTGTTTTGAGAATTAAAAGAAGGTGGGGTGTCAGTCATTTCTCCTTCGGACATCGGAGTACCTGCATCATCACCGCAACCATACTGCTTGCTTCTAACTTGCACTGCATCAGCATCAGTATCAAAAGCTTCCTCATCGGCCCTTTGTAGGTCAATACATCCATTTGATGTGGAGTCATTTTCAGACCTAGTTTCCACAACACTCACCTCTTCGGGTGTTTGAGGTGATTCATCATTATCTTGGGACATGGGAGCAGACTCACTATTATTTGTAACTTTTTTCTGCTCTTCCATCTCTTCAATTTGTTCCATCTGCTTTTTAAGAAGCATTGATTGACGTTTAGCTTTCTTCTTTAATTTCTTCTTCTTGTTTTTACTCATTTTACCTGTAACCACCTGCTCTTGAAATTCCTTTGGTGCCGTACTAATCAGAGAATGAGGTAATCTGAGACCCAAGGAATGTAATTCTGTTGCTTCAGCGGCTAATTTACGTATATAGGTCTCATCAACACATACTAATACATTTTCTGGCTTAATATCAGTGTGAATTATCTTACACTTTGTATGAAGATAATCCAAGCCTTCCAAAACTTGTTGAATAATAGTTTTAACGTTCTCTCGAGGTATACCTCTATAATTGGATTTTAATATCAACTTCAAAAGATGATGACCTAGCACTTCAAACACCATACATACATGTGTACCATTAACACCTGTAATTTTAAAATCATTTAATAATTGAACAGTTTTATTCCTTTTTGGATCAGTAGGATCGCTGTCTCTGACAGCTTTAAGTATTTTAATTTCATCTAGTGCGGTCTCTGTGAAATGCGGCGCAGACTTGACTACCTTCAAAGCAGCGAACCGCTTGTCGAGGAGATCCCAACACAGCCACACAGTTGAAAAATGACCCCATCCCAACTTTCTAGTGACGTGGTAGCGATTTAGGAATAAGTCTCCGATTTTGACGGGATGGTAACCACCCTTACAATAGTCGGCACTGTCTTCTTGCTCTTCGTCGTCACTAGCGTATTGTTCGTCGTCATCCTCCTCGATCGTTTCATTGGAAGAACTGTGTGTTGGCTCGAGGCGATTCTGGTTTTGATTGCGCACCCCGTTTCCTTGTACACCAGCGCCGTGATCCTCCTCTCGATTTTTCTTTTTTCCCAATTTGTGACGTTTCTTTTTCGCCTGAATGGCGAGTACCCTCCTATTTACATCTGATTTAGAACTCATTTAGTATATTACAACACTTTCAACCAGTTGCGATCTAAGTAAATTTATCTTTTCATCTCAATCTTTTTGTTTGAGTATGGCGGCCGGTTGCAGACAGAACAAAATGCGTTCGAACATGAAAATCAATGGTGTTACCACAATTTAAAATTAAAATTTAAGTAGATTATAAATTACGCAATGATTTTTTGAGTGCAATAAAAATTCAATATCTTCAGATCATATTTGCAAAAAAATGTTAGGCTTTCTTCGTATTCATATATAAATTACCCTATATATGGGAGTACTTTTTTTTATAAAATTTTTTATATAATGAGTGATGCTTATAGCAAAAAATATCAACTATCATATTATTGTGAAATACATATATAACTTTTTGCTCCAGATTTTTTTAATAGTTGTTTTATGTTATATACAATCCAAGTAAACGTAAATCTATCAAAGTGACGTAAGCAAATATTTCTTCATTATAATTTAGGATAAAGAACAAAACAGCATATTTATAAATAAATTTTTTAATGAATAAAACCTACCTAACCTATTTACTAAACCTATTTACTTTCCAGGCCGTCCAGTTAATGGTTGATTTTGAAATCTATTACTTTCTTTATTTTCTCTATGAGCCATTGTTTTAACCGGAATTATAATAAGTCCGCCAAGTGTAATAAACAAGCCTGCTACATAAAATGCAGCTTGAAATCCAAATACATCCTTTAACATACCTGCCACAGGAGTGCTAAAAAAACTACCTAACCCTTGAAAGAGTAACATAATGCCAGTTGCATTTGTTAAATTATCTAGTCCATACAGTGACACTATAATTACACTTCTTAAAGAGGCCATACAGGAAACGAAAAATCCAAACAAAAAACAATAGAAATATTGGTAGTACAAATTATAGCTCAAATTCGAAAGTATTGTACTTATACCTGCTGTTGTCATTGCAACAAAAAATATCTTTAAAGGTTCTACCTTAAACGCTAACGCACCAAGTACTATTCGCCCGGCAGCATTTGACAATCCAATAACACTAACAAATAATGAACAATGTTCTGCAGGCATACCAGCACTTTCGTTTCTTATTTGTAAATACACATATGGTACTAAAAATCCAATATATATTAGGAAACCAGCTAAGCAAAGAAACAAAAATGATCTTTTACGTAATAATTTAGGATCCATCATAGTTGCTAGTACCCTTCTCGCGGCTGTAGTAAAGACTCCCCTTCGTTCTCGTAAATCGACAGCTGTTGCAGCACGTGACACAGCTAACTGATATTCAAGTCCAGTTTTATTTTCAGTTGTTGTATCCATTACGCTCTTCTGATAAGCGGTTAATTTTTCTAATTTTCCATCGTAAAACACATCATCTCTATACATTGGCCTGGACTGTGGGATGTGTTCCTCCCAGTGACATAATCGCCCCCAGCAACTTGTTGTTTTCGGTTTCTCCACATTTACAGTTAGTTCAATAGTCTTTTTGGTTTTGTCTTGCTGGCTGGTTTTTGACATTATTGATTGTACTTGCTTCAATTGCCTCGGACTGATACCACCTTGAGGTGTATTTGCGGTTAAGGTAATTTTTGACACCGTAGCTGTTGAAGGTCCGGCCTGTGAAGCTGATGTTGCTGCAACATCCTCAACAACTGCAGCAGCTGTTGGAAAATTTGAATTTGAAGCAGCACCAAATAAACGTTCAGTAGCAGTTGGCATAATTCCTTCAGTTTTCGATCGTGATACGGAAGCTTTGAGGGCAGCAGCTGATAAATTTGGCAAATAAGTCACGGTTCGTGTGGGATCTTCTGTGGTTTTTACGACGGTAAAAGACAACAAAGGCTGATATATCATTCCAAAAAAATAAATTAATCCAAAGAGTCCAGAATGAAATAATGTTGTAGCTCGCCATCCTGCTAATTTCGATAAATATGCATTTAATGGTGACAGTGACATTACACCGAGACTTGACCCTGTAGTTGATATTGCTAATGCAATTGATCGTAGTCTCTCAAAATAAAATCCAACTACAAGTCCTGACGCCATGTTTATTAAACAAAACCCAAACCCGGAAAAAAACCCGTAGAAAACACAAAGAGCAGTAAAATTTGTAGAAAAATAAGATGTTAATAAAGAAAATGAGCTAATAATAGATCCAGACATAGCGCATGCCCTAAATCCAAATCGATTTATAAGTGCTGAAGCCAATGGCCCACACATAAAATAGATGGCGATAGCAATGGAATTTACTATAGGTAAAGTAGAAATTGGCATATTCAAATCAGCAGACATATCAATAAGTAGACTACCAAACGTAAAAGCCACACCATCTAATATAAAAATAGAAAAAAAAGATGCGGCTACAACAAGCCAACCATATCCTCCTTCTTTTGGCACTGATATTTGAGCAGCGATTTCTGTTTCTTCTCCGCCTTCTAGATTATCAGGTCTGCTGACAACTCTGCTGGGAGTAAATAAAGTACTTTTTCTTGTTTCATTTTTTACTAAAATAGGCTTCGGTGGCATTATATAATATTAAAATAAAACTTTTGTTATCTTGATACTAATGTCTTAAAGAGAATGTTCCGTATGCTGCTAAATTGTATTATTTTTCTTGCATAAGACATTTTATATTATATTGAACAAATTTCCATAGCATTTAAGCATATTAAGGCTTTCAGTTATATCAATAAGAACGTCAATGCTGTCTTTAAAAGTGTCATTTAATTGCTACTATTGAAGAAGTATTTAATAAATATTAGAAAAACAGCAGCCAAAAATATGATATGTATAATAATTAACAGTTAACATGCACACTATATAAATACTTTTATAGCTTAATAAATCATAAAAACTTAATATGCACATTAAATTTATCATCTTTTAACGTAACAATAAAATTAAACAATAATTTAATATTGCTACAATTTTACTTCTTCATATGTTAATGTTTGTATAAAAATATAAATTGTCTATGATTAATGTCAACGTCTAAGAGACTGAAGTTTGAAATTTGAATTTTTGATTGAAGTTGAATTTGGAGGGAAAAACGTTAACACGCAGCGTCTTGTGAGCTCTTGAAGTTCGTCAAAAATTTTTCAATAATTAAAATATAGCTGTAATCAAATATTAACTTTAGTTGTTAGTTTTAAATTCTTAACAAGATGTCTCAAACAACACTAACTACATTCTTTAATAGTAGAAAAAGACCTGCTACGGATGATATCGTGAGCTCCAAAAGCAAAGTGCCACACATAGATCGTACATTGGAGTCAAACAAAGTCGAAACGAGAGCTTCTATTACAAGGAATATCGAGTCAAAGACAAAGAAAGCGATAATTACCAGTATAAAGAGACCGGAATCAGCAGAATCATCTCAACATGAAGAAACAGTTACAAAAGTATCTTCATCTGGAGAACAGAAAAATGTTTTTGCTAAAAAATCAAATGCTTCGAATATTGTGAAAAATAGTAATGCAGTCAAAACGGATTCGTTAAATTCGGCAAGGAAGGAATTAAGTTTGGGTGACATCAGAAAAAAGTTGGCTAGTAGTTCTAGGTTAGCTGAGTTGAAAGCTTCTGCTGATCGTATTAGTAAAGGAATACAAGAGTTAAAAGAGAAGAAGAATCTTAAAGAATTTAGATCAATTGATGTGGCTATTCCTCAAAGGTATTTTTTCACAATTTTATCTATGAAATTTGACATTCTTTTCAATGCTGTACTACATGTAACATAACTTTCTTTTTATTTTTAGTCCAAGCCAAAGAAATCTTGTTCAAAATGAATTCTTGTCACCTACAAAGGCAACCAATTCAAGCAGTATTACATCAAGACCTATCATGTCCCCTAGAAAAGTTATTGTTAGCCCTGTTAAGAGCCCTAGCAAGGTAAGTGTTATTATATTTCAGTAGAAAGATTTCTGAAGAAATCTAATGTATTTAATTTATAGTATGATATTATGGTATTGTTTAATAAAAGCATATTGTATGACTCAGTCATAAAGTTTTAAAATCTCTGAGAAATGTGTTAGAGATATTCTGCAATTTATAAAAAATTATGCTTATGAGTCACATTTTAATATGTGACAATGAAAATAATGCTTTTGTGGTAAACATTTGACCTGTTTGTGTCCTATATTGGCAGTATTAACAGTTAAAAGTGTTCAATTGCAGTAATTGTGAACTCAGAAGAAATAAACATGATTAAAATTGACATCATAATTTTTATTGAACAGGTTCCAGCGTATATACGGCATGCATCATTGGCGTCATCGTCGGCTAGTTTGCTGCCACTGCCTCATCACTACAGATTCCTTGCTGAGCTATTTCGTGGTATGGAAACTGTTGTTGCTTTACTGTATAATAGAAATGAAAAAATTACTTTCGCCAAACTTAAGCCATCCATCCAAGAGATGCTTAAGAGAACTTTCTCAGAGAAACACTTAGCCCAAATCAAGCACCTAGTGCCAGACTTTTACAATTTTGAAGTGCAAAAGGTTAAAGCATTCAGTTCCTCGTCAAATAAAGATGCTTATGAGCTGCTCATATCTCCTAACTTCCCAAATGACATAAAAATAATGAACCCAAGTGTTTTGTTAGAGAGACGCAGATATTTCTATGATACACTTTTACAAGTCGTCAAAAAGCACCATGCCCTATACTTGTTGACACTTGACCCTCCAATTGAAATTCCTGATAAGAAATTGGTACGCTGGCATCCTGAGTTTGAACTAGAAAAGGTTCCAGAAATCGAGAGTGCAAAACTGCCTGAAATACCTAACGCCGAAAAGATGTCTTCAGCTCAAGATGTGCTTGCTAAAGCTAGAGAGCTCTTTAAATGCAATACTAAGATGGAGAGAGCATTAGAAAAATTAGCCCAAGCAAAAGCACGTGGATTAACTGAACAAGAAAAGGCTGTTACTGGATTAACTGATGGCCCTACAACTTCAAGCTCATCGACTCAAACAATACCTTCTACAAACAATGTTACTATATTGAATCCAGCTCTTCGTAACTTGCCAGCGTCATTGCTTGAGAAGGTTAAAGCAAAGCAAGCGGCCAAAGCTCTCGAAGCTATGACTAGATCCTCGGATAAGGAACAAAAATATGTAATTTATAGCCGCTTGCCAGACCTAGCGAGAACTCTTAGAAACATATTTGTTACGGAGAGAAAGAATGTTCTTGCTTTGAATATAATTCTTTCGAAGTTGGATAGCAGTTTTAAATCAAATGTCTCATCAAGTGACCTGCAAAGAGACATTAAATTATTAACAGAAGAAGTCCCAGAATTGGTCAAGTTACATGAAATAAGAAACGCTACTTATGTTAAATTAGATAAAAATATGGATCTTAAGACTGTAATTTCGAAATTAGAAGAAGCTGCTGCGAAATACAAAATGGATTAAACAAATGAAGACTGATTAATAAGTAATTTAGTACAAAATGTATGAAGCTATTTATGTCTGATCATGATTAAGTTTTCTTTCATAGATTTTAGTTTTGGTGTGTTAGTTGTAAGGTAAGATTCTTTTTTGACATGAAATCATTGATTTTCATAGAAAACATATTGACATCAAATTATAATGATACCTCAACATTGACATGTTAATAATGCATTACGTTAAAACATAAAGGATTGTTGACATTTAACTCAAGTTTATTATTTTTAAGTTACCTATGTATTCTATTTCCATTTCACATCTGTCTCAAACATTATAAATGTTTACAATTTATGTGGTTTTCCTAGAGTTTGTTGCTATGAATGATATTGCTACTTACTAATATATAGAAAATTTTGTTTATATTACAAAATACTTAGCACTTAAGGACATCTGATTAAATATTTCTTTCGATAGAGTTGTTTAATTGTTCCCGATAAAATTGTAGGGAAGGGTAAAAGTGAAACTGCTTAAAATCATAAAAAGAGTTTATTAAAAAAAATAACAAATATAAAAAATCTTATACACTTAATTTACTTGTTCAATAATTCGTAATCGATATTGCCTGTTAAATAATTCCTGAAATATTGTTTATGGATATCAGCTGGAATCTTGTACTCTATGACAGCTGGATCATTTCCCATATTTTTTATGTACTGGGTCTGAAATAAAAGTTAGTTATACCTTATTTTAAGCATGTACTAGTAAAGTTTAAAATATTATTAAAAATTAGATTTAAGCCTGTCGTATTTAAAATAAGCTGTGTCATGAGGGTTAAAATTTTAAAACGTGGCAATAAATATTTTACTAATTAGTAATTATGACAAAATTTCGTGGCTTGCGCGTGAGCTCGCGGTTATAGACACGAAGTACTTGGATATAGAGCAATATGCCAATTCGAGTCCCGTCAAAATCAGTTCAGCCAATACATAATTAAAAAATATACATATTTGTGTAAGTTCCGCAAACGCATATTGTAAAAAGCGGTTACTTCAATAGTACAAACTGATAATATGTATATACATATTACATACCAAGACGGGAAATTCTTTTTCATCAATTATAAGCTTGGAATTAAACTCTGTCGCAAGTGGAAGCCTTTCAAACCAGGGCCATATCATGTAGTCCGCGTAACCCGGTTCGTTACCATGCAAGAAAGTTGACCCACGTTTCTTCAGTTCGTTTTCAATATATTTCAAAGATGTTTCGAAATTGTTTACGTTATCTTCGGTGATTTCGATTCCTTTAACAGCTTTGAAGAACAGGGTATGTATCTGTAATTAGAGAAATATAATATCTTATCATACATTGGATACCTGCTGTATGAAGATACCTTTTTAATGTTTTTATACAAAATATTAATATAATTCGTCTACTTTAACGTTGCTTAAACCAATGATATTATATTTTAATATAATAACATTGGTTTAAGCAACGTTACGCAAATATCTATTTATAGATATGGTATAAGCGTGAAATTTTGAAGACGCAAAACATCCTAATTAGGACGTCTTGCCTGTAGGTGATTTGTTGCGGGTGCATTTACGCGCAACTGACAAAACTATCTATTTTTCTCTTTTTGGTTTTATCATTTACCTCTTTTCTATCGTTTTGACTTCTATGTATGTGTGCTGCCGCTTTTGTGCGGAACACAGCTTTTTCACTTTTCGGTTTTCGGTTGATTTGTTGGTGTATAACATATCTATATTATAAAATATCATTGGCTTAAACGGAAAAAATATTCTCCTACGAATCTATTTCAATTCAAATTCCTATAACTGTTTACGTAAGTGACTTGTTAAGTGTTACATGGTCAAATAAAATCTGCAAACGCATAGTAAGTGAATTCTGCTGAATAAAATATATGTATAGGTAGTATTTGGGTCAAAAATATAGTATGTGTTACAATTTACATGTACTCACATTTTGTGACATTTCGGTAAGGACTTTATCAGTCGCTTTTCTGAATGGATCCTTCGGTAACAACGGTCTTTGAGGATATATTTCGTCTACATACTCACTGGTGATAAGACTTTCTGTTATACATTCGTTTTCTGATATCTCCAGAGATGGTACTTTACCTATAGAGAATGGATACACGACAGATATATGTATTTACATTTTTTTTCTCGCCATACGCTTGAAATGCAGAATTCGTGCCTGATATGGCTATCCTTTTACATCAAAACAACTTGATTTTATTTAATTTTTAATAAATTAATAATAATTTATTCGAGGTAGGAAAAGATAATAAGAATACTTACTTTTAATCACGATATAAATACATAGTTTGATGTTTTCATGAAGCGATAAGACAGATAAGATATTAAGAAAGAGTTATACGTACCGAAAGGACTCTTTGATTTTAACCACTCGGGTTTGCTCATAAGATCAACGTTGACGATTTCGAAATCTACATTCTTAGCGATCAACACTAAAATTAGCCGTTGAGCATACGGACAGTATCGCATGTTATAAGCACGCAACTTTCCATTCCAAGGCGGTAAAGGATCCCCTGGAATATAAATGAAATATGTCTTACTTTTGGTGTAATAGGTACAAAATATTAGAATTTAGGATAGACACAGCAAGAGTGCAATTAAAGTTTATATTATACCTTTAATATATTTCGCATTAAGACTATAAACAAATTGTCATCATAAATTTTTTTGGGCAAACTTTCCTTTTTTGTTAAGTGACAATGTGATCAATGACCATGCTTAAGTATCTAATATAAGTAAATAGGTAGGTACCAAAAATTGTATGCTTGTAACGTAATTATTTGTTACTTGAATGTAGCATAAAATGAAAATGTAAAGGTAAATAATAAAATATACGAACATAGCTCTACTTCTTGAATTTGAATGCCTCCTAGACTAAACTGTTGACTGTTTTATGTTACCTACCTATATACAAAGACGGTGGTAAAAAGTAAAACCTATTGAGGTTTGTAGTTTATGTTTAGCTTTAGCTAACTATCTTCGGTCTTACCGACCTTTATAATTAATTTTAAGTATAACGGGGAATTATAATCGATTTATAAGTTTTCGTAATCATTTATTTATATTAACAGGATCTTGATTAACGTTCAAGGTCAACGTTAGATACACTCATACGCATTTACCTTCCTACTATTAACCCAAATGTACCTCTGTAGTACACCGATTCTATCTATATACCTAATATTGAATGATAAAATAAAATGCTCATAACCAATAGACTTGATAAGAATAAAAGTTAATAACTTTTTTAACCAAATAAGATTAATTAAGAGTTTTGTATTAAATATAGGTTAGTATTTAAATAAAGAACTTACCTTTCTTTAAATGCTTTACGTTATAATTAATTGAAGGTCTATTAATGTTAGACATGCTTCTGATCGACCAAACACTTTGAATCACATTTACACTACGAACTGAATTTAAAATCTTGCATGACATATTTTTATCACCATAACGAGTTTATCATACTTGCTTGACAAGAGCAAGTAAACAACGTTCGCTTGCAATGTTACGCATAATTGTAATGATTCACAAATAGCTTTGATAAGATAAATGTTTAATAAAGATTATAATTGTATTATACCGAATTTTAATGTGAGGTCGGCAGTTATGTTCAACTAAGCTGAACAACTGAATACTACACAATGCGTCTACGCTTCGCATCATGTGTCTGAAGATGTAATTTACGTAATATTTAATTCTCCAATTGGTTTTGATCAGATGGTACTTCGGTTTCAATGTAATCTTCATTTTAATATATAATTTCTAATCGAGTGGGAAGTTTGTTTGTAGGTGAACGATCAAGTGTGCCGATGGAAATTCCCAACGTTAGGAGTCTCTCAATTGCCTGATATTTAAATAAAATGGACAAGTACGCTTCACACATAAAATAGAGTTTTAAAGAAGAGTAAAGTAAGAGTGTATCCCATCAAAAACAATACTTGTCAAAAAAACCAAGTCTCCCAACTCAATTGTTCTACGGTAAAAAGTTGTGAGATCCATGTAATACCAAGTCGGTTATTAATTTATTCAGTCTCTACTTTAGC
>DWAJ01002415.1:0-17665 GCA_018238005.1 Eurema mandarina
TTACGTCACAGCTTTGTAAATTCTATCCAGTGTTCCCGTTTTAGTTCCGATATAGACTGTTACAACTAAACGCAGTAATGTAGATTTAGAGTAACTATGTGAAACGGGGTGTAATAAGCTCATAAACAGAGTGTCTGGTTATAGTTAGTTTTTTCTGTGTATGGTTGACCATATAAAATGATAAATGATAACGGTTCCCTAACAGTGATTGATTGACAATAAAAACTGTCACATTAAGTTCTGTTTATTTATAATTTACAACAAATATCAAGCTTTGTGTTTGAGCAAAGTAATAGTTTAATAGAAGAACATTAGATGTCGCAAACCTTAACAAAGCGTAGATTAGTATTATAATTATATAATATATGTTTAATTGTAGATACGGCGTAATGGAAGACGAACTAATGTACGGTGTCCTTCCAACCGACACTGAAAAACAAATGCCATACGACCCAACCTACCCCATGTCGCCGACAATGTACCGACTTCCAGCTAACCCTTATGGCTCCAAGAGCTATCTTTCCTCCAGAACATCAGACTATGGGTACAGTCCAACAAAATACTTGAACACAGATACCAGTGTATACGGTTCTAGAGATTTTAGAGAAGGGGTTACAGCGAGAGAACACGATGGATATGAGCCGAGGGACTTCAGGGATTCCGGTATAGCGACCATGTTGAAGAATGATTATCAAAGGAAAATCGAAGGCCAATATGGAGATTACACAGATGGAATGTCTGAAGGATCTTACAAACACCACCCGCATGATAAATACCATTTCCCGTATACAGGTAAGATTTAATACTTATATGAAGTTGTATATTTAATTCACTTGTGTTGATTTATATTCACTATGTTAGTGTGTGTGTGTGTATTTTAAAAATAGCTTAAACAATGCACATTATTCCTGGTCGTTCTATAGTTAAATGTAGAAAATATTTACAGCGCCATCTTGAATCCGATTCTCTAGATTCGTTATCTCTGGTATATAGAAATGTTTAACTGTGATAACAATAGCGCGCGAAAAACATCGATCACGATAATTCATCCGTTTATCTTTATTTTGAACAAGAACATTCAAAATAGTATTATATGTAGCTTATTTTATATAGTTTCAAATAGCCCTCGCCTCTGATAATAACCTGGCGTTTGTACCAAACATACATAATATGTTGTATAAATTGCAAAGGCCATTTACTTTTTCGTACTTTATAAGAGAATAAAGAACGAAAATAGTTTATAGGATTTTTAAAATTTATATTTAAATTTTGTCCTGTGTATTTTTTGCATCTATTTATTTTAAAAGTTTACTTCTTCGTCATATTTGCGATACTTAGATACCTTATATATCTGATACAAATTTGTATTTGAATTCGCTTTGCTTTAGCCGAGGAGGACCATATAAGCACGCGTGGAATCAGCCATTCCTCGCAACAAGCTAGTGTTGATAGCACAGGTAAATTGCTTTTTTATTTTGCATTTTTTTGTTTGCTCATTAGTTTGTGTGTGATATTTGATAGAATGTAGCTCCTTATATTACTAAATATTCATACGTAATTGTAAAGTGTACTACAAAATAAATTATTAGTTATTTTTTAAATATAGCGAAAACTCATTCAACCAAAAAATTTATTGTTAAGATGTATTTTTGAATGTGTAATATTTTTTTTTGTCGACTGTTAATTTATTTGATACACATCGGTATATTTTAATTCTAAACTATTTTGACGCAGCTGATGGTCAGCAACAAATGGGAGCTCCTTTAGCAAGTATGGGAGAGACGAGCGAGTAAGTTTTATAGCTAAAATAATCAAATCAGTTTATTTTATATTTATTACAAGTAACACTCATTTAAAAAAGCAAATAATGTTTACATCAATTTTTTTTCTCTACACTCTTTGGTTTTCATTGGTATATCAATTTAAACTTCCCACAAATTTACCATTAAAAAAAAGAATTGTTTAAATAACAATTTCGAGCACACAATTTTATTTTTAAACTGTCATAAACATCTCTTTACACTGACTGATCTCTTTATACTTTTTATACCTATCTATAATTTCAATAACACCTCCCATTAATATTATTATAAGCATAAAATATATTTTAATAAACTATTGCTATTCAGTCTTCACTATTCATTACTTAATGATTATCACATGATAAATATTTAGATGGTGGCGGTTATATGAAAAACACTCCTTATAAAATCATCTTTTGCTTTGCTAACTGGTGGTGCTGTCGCGGACAAAATCATTACTGTTCACCCTAGGGAGGAGGTAACACTTTTTTATTCTGCATGTTAAGCTTAATTTTTTTCGTGGTATTATTACTATTTTTATTTGTAACGGTCATCTTTTGAGACTATAAAAAAATACAAGTGAATTAATATAAATCGACCCATATTTTTATTCAAAAAATTTTCTTGATTGTACTTTTCTATTTTAAGAAATAGAATTTCGTATAGCAAAACTTATAAACTTTAACATTTTCATCTGTTTATAAAATCTATTTTATTACCGTAACTTTAGCTGTAGATGTTGTTGTGTTTTAATTGTTCGTCATTCTACATTTCTCAATATACGTAATCGGTGATATTTATTCTATTTATAGGAAATCTACTACTGAAGACGACGCTGAAACAAGAGTTTGATACAACAATATAGTATAAAATAGTACAAGATTTCCAATGAATCTCAGTTAGCTTAATAACTTATTTTTACTCTGTGTAATTTTTAGTATAAACGTACAGAACAGTTTTTATCTGTTATTATTTGAAGACTGCCCCAAAATACTCACAGGCACTGCCATAGATAAAAAAGCTTATTTGTAATTACTTAAAATATCGTCTAAGTTGTATTTTGAATGTTTGCGAATATATTATTAACCATTGATAACTTTTATTGATAGTTATTGAATACGATATTCAAATAAATTTCAAAGTAATGAATTAGTCTGTATCTACTAAAGTACTACGATCTAGCAAATATTTACGTAAAAAAAATATTAAAACGACAAAATTGTAGATGCAGGTGTAGAAATTGAATAAGAAGAAACATTGAAAAGAAAAGTTACAAATAAAATGAAATTTGATTATGTATTAATAAATTTAAATCCAAAGTCAACTTTGTAAATAAATCTGATTATTATAACATTTAAAATGTATAAATAAGATATTTTTCTATAAGACACCAAAAGATAGCATTATTTATCTATTAATTACTTCACGACATTTCTAGCTTATAGTTATAGGTACATAATAGAAATAGATCACAAAGAAACAGTTGATTGTAACGCCTAGTATTGAAAAATAGTTTTTTAAAGTATTTTCACTGTAAATTGTTACGTAAAAGAGAGTGTTGTGTGCATTTTTAATGTTTTACGAAGAGTCCACCTATTTTGTAAATACTTAGACTTTTACACATGGTAGTTATAAATTAAGTAGGTAAATATTAAAGCTTTATTTATGTAGTATGAATAATTTTGCCATAATAGTTGAGTCGGTAGTACCTTTAACAATATTGTATTCTCAATCTAATTATAAGAAAGCAGAAGAAAGTCTTACTCAAAAATAGTTCGTATGTCTACTACGTATTTATATTGCTCAAGTATCTATTGATATGATAATTTGGAAATTACTTTTGTAAACTTTTTTATATGAGATTTCTTACAACATAAGTTAAATTTTTAATACTTATTGTGCTTTTATTCTGCTTCGAAAATACGTATATAGCTCATTTATAAATTGTTTACTGTTCTTTATGCGAAAGCATTATAGTATTAAATATAAATACACATTATGTATCAGGAATTGTTTAGGATAGAGGTACTAAATACACATTTCATTTTTATATAAAAATAAATATTTTATTGCTAACTACTGTGTTTAATTTCTTCCTCCATTCTTGCAACATATTTTTTTTTTATTCTATGAAGTGTTGAGACGAGCTGGGCGCCCTCCTGATGGTAAGACAATGGTATTGGTGCAAGGATAATATAAATGTATCTCTTTCAAGTAATTTAATTTAAGTCCTTATGAGTTATAACGCAGCATATACCATTAGGGAAACCTATCAGATAGATTTCAAAAAATGATTTCTCTTACTGAAGTTAGTTACTCAAAACGACCATAGAGTTCTGACTCAAATATTTATATGGTAATAGTTTGAGTATGTACAATGAATGAATACAGATATAAGGTCTATGCAAAAATTAAACAAAGTAAAATATAATACCTTATAAAATAATACCTTACTGTTGTTTAAAAACCTTATAATGCGACAAAAGGTAGGATCAAAAGGTTACCTATGTGCCTATCAATACAAAGATATCGTCGTCTTTATGGTATTTCATTTGCAAAGAATAGGTAGGTATTAGACGTGTAATATGTGGCTACTGGCTACACCCATGTAAACTCACGCTTCGTTACGTCAGTTCTACTAAAGACTAATTTGTTCAGCTTATGGTGACAGCTTGTTATCACCTGACTTATTATACTATTTTATAATAAGTATACACATTATACTTCAAAACACAAATGTATGCGTATAGTGTTGGTTCTGCAACTACACAGAAATATTAATGATGAATTTATTTAAAGAACGCCATCTAGTTCAAAAGTAGAAAAGTATTTCTTAGAAAAGATGCAGTGAAACTGTGAAATCCATTTATGAGTGACATTATATTAGACATGTTGTTGACTGCGTTTTAATAAGCGCAAACCAGTCTTCAAAACATTAATTCTGAACACTGTTTAATGTTTATGTATCCTGCACTGAGTTTATATATTACTTAACTAGGACCAATTCATCAATATAACAAATATAATAGGAATCTTAGTGTAGGATACATAAACAGTGATCAGAGTTAATATGTTTTTGAGGAGAGGCAGCACAAAAAATATATAATAAATAAAATAAATAAATAGGCAACAATATAAATACCTAATGCATACAAATAAGGGACTTATGGGGGAAAATTAAAAACAACAAACTTTTATCTATTTATTCATCAACATACATAATATCTACATTTGCACAAATATGTTACCTTAAAAACATCAGTATATCGTTTTTCGACTGAATAATACTCTTTCGTTTTGCTTTTAATTCACTGAAATAAGTGTATTGAGCCTTCATTGTAAGACGATTCTGCAATCGTACAGCATTCATGTCGACACCTATAATATATTTTTGTGAATATAAATTTACAATAAATTAATGTTTATTTAAAGTACAGGAAGCAAACTAATATTTACAAGTGGAAGTAGGTAATAAAGAATTTCAAAGGACAAAATTTTAACAATATATTTCTGTTTTTCCCACTAGACACATTGAAATCGAAATATAGCATTTCTATACTATTTGAAAAATAGGTCTAATTATTATGACATTGAGTCTATGTGGAAAAAATGTTGAATCATCTGTTATATAAACTTATAACTTAGCTATTTACCAATCAAAGCTTTCACATGTTGTAATATGATTTCATGGAATGTTTAAAGCCTTAAAATGATTAGATACAACAGTGTATGTGCCTTAATTTACAAGAAGTGAACACTATATAAATGTAATTGATTGGAGTATAAAATAAAAAACCACTGTATATCTAGTCATTTCAATAGCACTGTGATATGGTTGAAACAAGCCTATGTTAACACGGTCTAAAACACTCCAATACAATCAAAACTAGTTTGCGCAAATATGGGGCCTTAGCTGAAACATATTGTTCATAAAATCTCATTACAGTAAACTATAAATAGGCTGATAAAATAATTTATAAAGGAAGCTAAGACCAAATATTATACAAACGGCAACCGTCAAGATTATTTTAAAAGTAATTATTAAAGTTTTACATCAACAAAACATTATGTTCAGAAGTACACAAGTTCAACACTTAAATATATAATTCAAGCTTAAAATTGCTTCTTATAAATAAATATAGCTTCAAGCACTGATGTATAAGGTGTCAGGTTGCAGTCAGGGCGTGATGTTCCAGTGCTTTGTACACTGAAAATAGAATACCTTTATATGAATAAAAGACTCCTTACTTACACAAAAATCAAATAAAAATTATGGTAAGAGAAAGAATTTACTAAATGTGTTTTTTACTCATAATACTGATATAAATGCAATAATTCTACTATAACATTAATATCTCAAAATCTAAAGAATATAATTTGATACAGCTTGAACAATTTCCTGATGTGAATTAATTTATGATTGAAACCCTTGTTAGTTTTCAGGTTATACACTTGTAATGCCTACAGTACAGCTGCCTATTTATTGAAAGCATTTTTAAAATTAGTTCTGAAGGTCTGCAGACCCATTTAAACTTGATCATATTATTAAAGTATTATTATATAAATATAGGTTATAGCTCTTGAGTAATTTTGACATTTGGATGCCTAAATAAGTCAAGATACTCAAATATTCTAATCATTACATGCTTTAACTGATACAACCTATGTTTTTGGTGATGTTTTGGTTCAAGGGGTTAGATAATCCATTTTTTAAATTAAATTAAAGTGAATAATTACAGATACACTATAAACAAATACTAATAAGATATTTAATATTTATCAATCTTTTCTTTTACAATGAACACAATTTAATTTTTTTAATTAATGTCAATCAACAGCTATAACTATGAAAGCACAGCACAATTATAAAATAAAAATTATTATAACTTATCTGTTCAAGCTAATTTTGTGTGTGAACACATTACTTGAAGTCTATGTTTAACATGAAAAGCAAGTCATGTGACTTTGAACTTCATCACATTTTATTAGTTTGATTTGATCTAATAATAGCATGTGTGAATACTTAGAAAGCAATACTTATTGACTAATTACACCTTGCTTATAGTTATATTATATTATAACAGAAAAGTTAAAATCTACTTACTAAGGAGTTTTTTTACTTTATATTTAAATAAGAAAAATAAAGATATACTTACACAAATTTCTTGTTTTTCTTTTATATTACTGGTTGCCCATTTTGACTTTTGACGTCATGTAAATGCCGACGATAAGACCAAAGAGACCAATGGCCGACCCGAAAATCTCTACAATTAGGATCTTCACGAACAGGGCTGCGTTGGCAGCATCAGCGAGGGCAGCACCAGAGCCCACGATACCGACAGCGATACCGCAAAACAGGTTCACTAAGCCCACAGCTAATCCTGCTCCAAACATCACATATCCAGCCATCCAATTCTGTTGCTTGATCGAAATATCCAACAGAGGTTCCGTGTACTTCTCCAACATTCCAGATAACACGATGGCAGTGATAAGTCCGTAAATAGCAACAGCCTCACAGAAAATGACCGAAATCAAATTCTTGGTTTTGATTCTAGGTGCCTTGACACCACCTCCAACTATGCTCGTGCCAGTGGTGTGGATACCCATCGCTGCTCCTACTACTGAAAACGACACAGCAAAGGCGATTCCCAGGGTTCCCCACATATAGGGGGAAGTATTTTCCAAGAACCATCCGAAACTTATTTGCTCACCCTTTCCATTGAGAAGATAGTACATAGAAAATACGGGTATCACGATCGCCACCAGCAGCACAAACAGGTAAGTAAGAAAGTATCTCATTTTGAGATATATTTTTGGTCAATTGGAGTTCCTGAACCAAATAATCCCAATCGGGACGGCCTTTTTTTCCTCCAATTCCTACCTTGACAGAAAACTAAACGGAGAAGTCTTGTGATCACAAGATGTCAGAGACAAAAGTTTGGTTGCCAGAGTAAATAATGAAATTTTATATAAAAAATATTACAATATAGAAATAGATAAAAATGGAAATTATTTAAACTAAACTCATTACTTCGTTATAATAAGTGACAGATACCTACTTAATGGGTTACTTAAATTTAAGTTTATTGAAATTACAAAAGAGATCTTTATAAAAAGACATAATGCATACTTTTAAATGTTAGAAAAAATAAATACAATTGAAATGTACATGCTAAAAATATATTATGGTTATTTTATACATTACTAGCTGTTGCTCGCGACTTCGTCCCCGTCGGATCTATTTCTTTTATTATGTTAGTGAAGGGATGTGAGATGAATGGAAAATAATCGATTTATTAAAAATCGATTTTATTTTTTAAAATATTAATCGATTTGTCAATAATCGATTTTATTGAAAATAAATAATCGATTTTTTCGAAAAATCGATTTTTTTTCTATTATTTAAAATCCTCCCCGCTTTTATATTCCAATAATAAACCTAAGAGATTAATTTTAAAAATTAATCAGATTTAAAACTAAAAGGCAAAATATAAATTTACTTCGCACGCAGTAATACGTATTTTCATTTAATATATAGAATGTTATAATTTAGAAGTCGTTATGTTGAAAATTATATTATTTTACGATTTTAAGTGGTTGTCCTATGTTTAAGTTTAATGCTTATATTCCACTGACTATGGTCTCCATCATCAGATCTACCGCAGACCTTCATTATAAACAATATAAGTGCAAAGCTTTCATCAATATAAATGAATTAAGTCCAAACACAATGTAGCTACTGTATACCGTTAAGGAGTTCTTTACGCTATCCTACCTCTTCAGCATCAGACCCAACAAGTAGTCACAACTCATCTAGCTGTAATACAAATAATTCAAGCCTAAACACAAGGTAGCTGTTGTGAATTATTGAAGATTTCCCTCGACTGTACCTTGATTCCATCATAGATCTACTTAAACAAATAAAATTGTTTTGTTTTTATAAAATTTCAAACCTAAAAATCATAGCAATTAATGTTCTTTTAATCTTTCTAGGTATAGGTAATAAGACCAAAAATTATTATTGATACAAATTCTCTGTATCATATAACGTTTTATTATAATATAAATCAAATGAGCACCTCAACAAAATGATAACTTTAATATCGCAAAAACTAAAATTTAAATTAAATAAGAAAAAAAGGTCACAATTGTCCAGTTCTTTTTTACCTATGACTTGCGTTAAAATAAAATGTCTTCAAAATAAAAATATAAAACAAATCTTATGTTAATTTTTATTTTTTAAAAATTAACACACAAAAATACATTTGTGACAATAATTTCTGTTAATTATTGTACATTTGACTAGTACCGATTAAAATAAAATACTGAAAATGACAAATAAAAACTAAATGTCGCAGTTTTTGGTCTCAAAAACATAAATACAAAACAATTCTTTAATTAATTTTAAGTTTAAACAATCAAAAGACGATCAATAAATAGTTATTGGCACTAATTTTCACTCTCGTTTTATGTAAGACTAGTAATAAAATAAAATTAAACAACAACAACTATAATAACTCAGAAGACCTCACTAACTAAACTGAAACTTCTTAACTCGCCGACATAACAATAGATGGCGCCGATTTTTATTTAATAATTTACAGATAATAATGCTACAAGTTTTTCATTCGACGCATAGATGGTGCTATTTATAAAAATCGATTTATTCGCTTAATTTATTAATCGATTTATAAAAAATCGATTAATATGGTTTTGAAAATCGATTATACGAAAATAATAATCGATTAAAAGAAAAATCGATTATTTTTTAACATCCCTAGGTAGTTTCACTATCCCCATCCAAATTAAAATGCCAAAGAACCGTTTAATTTCATGGCAATTTGTTGGCATCCATTTCTGCATTCGGTATGATTTTGTTGCACTTTTGTTCAAGGTTTGTAAAGCAAAGCGATTTGTTTCTTCGGCTATGTACTCGAATATACTGTCAGGTACTAGCAATGAATAAAATTCTGCTGGTTTAGCTGAACTCATGCTGGATCGCAATGAAAATGGCTTAAGCCCAGGACATTCAGTATATGGAATAATACTTGGTTGCTTACCCAACGGATTGAACCATACTTCAGTATTTCGTGAGGTTGGTAACACGGGAATCTGATCATCTTCACTGTCGGATAAAATCTGGCGTCGATGATGATTTTTGGTCCGTGCGATTGATACTGTATCATCGAGATCAACGTCAAATACTTGTGTAGCATCACTATTTGATAATGTGTTACATTCTTGATTATACACTGTTAAATCTAATTGCGATAGTTCGTAGTCCAAATCATCATCAAAATCTTCCATTTTTTGTTGAAAATCACAAATCAGTAACTAATAACTTGCTAAATCACTAACTGAACAACTATTTACTGCAGTCTCCTTCGATGCACAGCGACAAATGACGCGCGGGGGCAAACACAGGCTGCTAAACAATCAAAATGGCGCAGGCGGCGGCGAGCGACGCGTTTGTTTCGCGCGCTTTTGAAATCATATGGCTGACAAAATGGCTAACGCGGCCCCATTGAGAATTTTATTACAGTGGCGCCGCGTCAGCCATATATGGCAGCCACCATTATTTATTTATTTATTTCACTATTACATTATGTAAAATGTACCGAAAATAGTGAATTAAGACATTCCTCACATTCCATGACCGTATTTTACAAAAAAAAAAATACAGTTAGTTCATTTGTTAGTACGGCATTATATGTGATAAGGATACCGCCGCTCCAACTTTGCCGTCAATCTTGCTCCCGTCAGTAAAGATACGCACATCATAGGATTCGTTAATATACTCACATTCTTGCTCTCCGTCTACCAGTCCGAACTCTAACCCCACTTGTTCTGCTGTTTTTGATCCCCAAGGTCTCCGTGCTCGATCCAGGAAGTTGATTAATTTGATTTAAATTCTATATACAATTTTCTACAGGTTATAAACACATTTATGGTCGCGTTTTAACCTAAATTGAGTCCCCCTTAATATTAATCTCAGGGCCTATTTGGTGATTAAAAAGGCTTCGGCTTATTAATTTAATATATAATGTAAAAGAATTTTGAAAAAATGTTAAGTAGTATTTAGTGAAATATTTTAGTTGTAAAATTTTGTTTTTATGAGATTTGTTTACGTAGTTTGAAATCACAATTGACGCCTTCCAAAATCAACCCTGGGGGTGATTCTGGGGTTCGACTATTTGCGGTCTTAATAAAAACTAAAATTACTCAAAGAATTTTGAAAATCGGTTCGGTATTTAGCGAGATATTTGTGTTTTAATAGGGTGTTTATAAAATGTATAAAATTTCAATGAATGTTAAATGTCATTCTTGTTATGTAAACTTTAGGGATCTATATCTTTGGTTCTACTGGGCCGATTTTGGGGATCCAGGGCTCAAAATTAAGCTACCTAAATGGAATTGGGTATTGTTAATTAAATTTACTGACTTTTGGGTCTGTTCTCCGAGGATCAGGCGTTGAAGCCGGGCTGACCGGTGAATCCTGTTGAGGTCGATTTCTGGCGAACGGTTTCTTCAATCCTGGCTTTCAATGCTTCGTTTTGTAGGGATTTTAACAACCCTTCGATGATAAAACCACAACACTCACTTTAAAGGCCCTTTTTGGTAGCTTTGCTACATACAATGCACTTTGAGGTTAACACGTTTACACTTTCACTTCTTTGTTGTTATTTTTTATCCACTTAATTAGTATTTTACAATAATGTATGTTATTTTAATTTGTGCGTGTGAACTTTATGTATATATTTTGAAGTAAATCACTTAGATATAAGCAAATTTAGTCGAATAATAATTGGTTTTAATATTGACGTTGACGTTTGGTTTTACACTTTTATTTTGTTTTGTTTTGTTTTAATTGTTTAGCTATTAAAGCACAATTCCCTGCGCCTCAGGGGGTCCGTGTATCCTTTAACACTATATCACAGCACTAAACAACTATTTAAAACGATGCAATAAGCTTAACTTGTGTATATAAAATTGAAATTAAAATTGTAGCAATCAAGCGATTTGTAGATTGTCCGTGTGCTTTTTAAGCACTTTACAATATATACACACACTGTTTTATCACTTTGCTGGTTTTAAACTTTTTAAAACGTGGTGGAAATAATTTTAAAAAATTAATTTAATAATAAAATCGCGGAGCGCACGAGAGACGTCCGTTCGCGGCTCGGCTCGGGAGGTTCATGCACTAAGTGGTTGCTGGTAGACCGATTGATGATTGTCGTACAACTGGTGCAGGTCGGGAGACGCTCCGCGACCGACAGACTTGTTGCTTGGGGACATCTTTAGGACAGGCTCGGGTGTCGTTTTATAAAACCAGTCAACCATTCCTTAATTTCTTCCTCCACCAATTACGAAAAGGCCTGTTTCCAGGCCTCTTCGTAATTGGTGTCCGTAGTAGAAAGGTTTTTCAGTAAATTTTCTGCTTCTCCAAATAAACTGCTCTTCAGATAGTGTAGTTTTTGTACTGCGCTCAAACGCTCGTTCTTGTGGATCAATGATAAAAACATATCATGGAATGTCTGCCATTCATCATAACCTCCGGAGAATCTCGGTAAATGTATTTGAGGTAGTCTTACGTCACAACTCGCTATTTCGTTTTTCGGGGATGATGATGAACCACCCGATGAAATACCTCCTTGACAGGTTTTAAGATCCAGCATTAACTTGGTTTTGTATTCCATATAAATCTCCTCGCAGCAACCATAACGGTCTTCTGAAAAGTATGGTATCAGGGCTCGATTGGTAGCGTCTATTTCTCCAACTAATTTATAGTGATTGCTAACAAATCCTTTCCATGAATTTTCTAAAATTCCAATTCTTGTTTCAATATATGAACTTGTGATTGTGTCTTTGGGTGATTTTTTGTAGTTACTAAAAGCAGACCCTATACGCTGTTCTAACTCCCTTTGTTCAAGTAGAAAGGTATCCATTGTCATAATTTAGTCGCCCAAATGAATAACACCAATAACTTGTAAACGGCTAAGTTAATAAAGCCGCTAAAACAACCAAGTTCACAAACACCACGAATGTTCTAAGTTCCGTTAATTTGACGAAAATTTTACAAGTCCCAGAAATTTCAAACCGGCTAAGTCCATTAAGTTGAAAATTTTCTAAGTCTCAAATATTTTACGATTTTTTCTAAGTCCACAAGAAATTTCACAAAATTTTCTAAGTCTTTTTTTAACGTTAATATAAAATTTATTAAAGTCACATAACACTTATTCTCAAATTTACCAAGTCCTAAATTCACTCAACACTTTCAGTTTTTTCACTTCACTTGTTCACTATCACTACTCACTGTTTTTGGTAAGTCCTTTTTTCCTTATCTCCCGGGTTTCGGCACCAGAAGTCGCTTGCGGATGGAGAAATCAAACACACACTTGACCACGAACAAAGACAATTTATTAGAAATTACTAATCCTATATATATTGAAGTATGAACAAAACGATAGCGCATTTCAAAGCACAATTAGCGCCACCTATTGAGACTTTTTAGAACTAAATAAACTTAGCAATATTTTGTGTTAGAGAACGAGATATGATAAGTTAAACATTTTTAGACTCAACGATCGGTGTCCGAGCAGTGGGAACGCATAAGCTTACTCAATTTTGGACAAGACTGTACTGTAAAACATCTATTAGTTTTGTCTTGTTACGTATTGATGTACTTCTTACTTTGTGTTTTTTCCTTATTTTTAGAAGACTTCTTGCCATGGCTTTCTGACAATTTGCTACTTTGGTTTTTATTTTTGCGTTGTAGGTCATCGTTTGGCAGCCATATGTAAGAGTCGGTAAAATGCATGTGTCCATCACTGTCTTTGTTAGAGGGAGTGAGTGTTAATATAATCAATACAAATCCTATTTTCCTTAACTAAGTCCTTAACCCGCCGTCTATTCGGGTTGCGATTTCCAGTACCATTTAAGTCCTAAACAGTCAGTGCCGCTCGTGGCTTAGCGGCTAACTCACGTTCCGGAGTTTTATTGCCAACCCGGTCCGTGAGACCGGCTCCACCAAACAAGTAAGTAAATTCCATGCAAATCATGGAATTTAGCACAAAATTTAAAAAATCTTAGAATAACATAAAAACTTAGTACTATTGTTACTGTTATCTTAAATTTTTTAAAAACATAATATATATAGGTACAGATTCCTTTATCTAGTATGAAAAATTCGTTACAGTTTGTCGCACGAAAGAGATCAGCGTCGTCTTGAGTCTCTTTTACAACAAGTTTTATCTGTTGAGGAAAACCCCCAGCAATCATCGGATAGCGAAACAGAGAGCGATGTAGAAGCGGAAAATTGTGCATCAGATCGAAATACGGACAGCGAAGACGATTTGAGTGATCGAGAATCATCAGGGAACATCTCTTCATTTTACCTTGGAAAGGACAAACATACATCAGCACTTACATAAATTTGTTGGTATAACAATAATAATAATAATAATAATAATTTTATTTGTCTAAAAAGAAAATATTACAGACATCTTATGTAAAAAAAAACAATTTATAACATGCTGCTAGATGACTATAGAATGTGGTTCTGTAAATGTCAAAAGTTTCAGCTCTGCCTCTTAAACTAGGAAAAACCTGTAATATAAGAGGCAGCAATCCAAAATTTGTCTAAGTTCAGTTAGAACACATCTGTCTATAAGATTCCTAAGTAAGATTATAGGGGCACCTATTTTTAAATTGAGTGAATACGGGGGAAGGCCAATTGGCTTCAAAGAATTAAGACACTCCTGTGGGTAATGGACCATACCTTCTTGATCCATAACATTATCAATCGATATATAACTATGGCTCCTGGAAGTTTACTTAAAATTAGGTCGTTAATTTCGATCGTATAATGAAACCTAAAAGCTAATTACATTTGGACGAATGGTTTGTACATCGAATATAACTCCGAGATCCTAAATGATATTTATTAAATCACAACAACTATTTAGTGTGTGATTCCGCTTTAATTTTAATAAGCTTTATAAAGAACATACAGTTAATTATTTGGGTGAGTGTATATAATATATATGTAAGTATGTAAGTGTGTGTGTGTGCAATTGTGTGCATTTATTTTATAAAAATCTTGATAACTCATTTAAATTAGTAACAACATGCACTGAGTTGAGTAAAACATTTATAAGAATAAACAAAGCAGGTCCACACATGTTTCCGTATGTCGCTGCAACTACGCTCGTACGCTCTCGTTCATCGAGTCGCGCGTTCGGCTGACAGTGGCGCGAAAACAAAGGACGGGCTACACTGTACCGTAAATTCAGATTAAATTGAGCTATTTAGTATAAGAAATGGTGCTTTGACAGTCAGTAAATGTATAATGTCGAAGTATAAATAAAATTATTTTCTTTCGAACGAATTAGTAAATGATCTTAATCGTACTACGACTACGCTTAAGATTAAATCTTAAGCATGTAAAATCTGGATTAAATATACCAAAATAGTATTTTTTTTGTTTCAATCAGAAAATAAAAGCGTGATATTTGCCGAGAACCCCCTCTCCACATAAGATTAGATGAGATTAGACTCGACCCCCCCTTAAGCACCTCACGTAATTAATGGATGCCCTCTTATGAGGCTTGTTGGGTGAGTATTGTTTCATAAAATGTTTAATTTTTGTTGAACACATTTGTTCGTCTCGTGATAGACGATGATCAAATGGTGCAGTAATACATTTCTTGTTCAAATAGTCTATCACTGGTCTTACTTTATACAGTCGGTCGTGCTGGGGATGATCAATGGGCCAATGTTTAGAGTCGTCATTCATATGAAAAACCTGTCTAATTTTATCACATTTGTTGCGACTCATTGCTTGGGCTTCGTTCAAGTCTCTTAATTATGTTGCATGACGGTATCTACGTTTGTTGCAGGCGGATCTGCAACCAAGTCTGGGTCAGCGGGAAAATTACCTATATCCTCTTCATCTTCTAGCTCTATCAGACGATCTCTTTGGCTCGTATAATAGTCTATGTCATCTTGATTGTCGGTGGAATCGTCTTCCGAAATTTCACCAATTTCTAGCCGCTTCAATATGCTCTCAATCTCTTCTAGTCGCATTTTTGATAAATTTCTATAATCAAATAAATATAAAAGTAATCCCAACCAAGCCATGCAGAAAATAATGAAACGAAAGTTCATCAAGTTTTTTTAGCTAAAGAATTAGTAGGTAGGTTTGAGGTTGAATGCCTGAAGTATCAACATTGATACTCACAAAAATAGCACTATAAATAATGATATCTTAGCGAAAATAATATATTAACTTACCTAAAAATAATTTATATTCTTTAGATTAAGAAAATATATCAAATTTGTGTTCAACAAAACTTTTAGTAAAATGTGTTTACATATTACAATATATACATTTTATATATACAATTTGCCGCGCAATAATATGTCATAGATAAAATAAAACTATTATGACATTTGTTTTTTTAATTATTTCATTGGAAAGAACATTATACAACAGTAAAATACGAACAGCCAACATATAAAAAAACCGATTGTCATGTGAACATTCGTTTTAAAAGATATTTTAGCTTTAGCTTCTTTATAAGGAATTTATAGTGCTTTCATCAACATTTTTAGTTATAATTCCATTACATCTGCAGGAGTACTGGATAGCAATTGACATTCAAAATTTTCAATAATAATGTGTTCTATATAATCTTTCTGGTGAACATAACATATTAATTATTTAATTCGAAGAAAAGGTCAATTAATCTATAGTCTCATTTTTACATCTATTATAATATTATAAAACATAGCCATTAGCTTCCGCCAATTCATAGAACTTTATACCATATCCTGCTTTCTTTGATTTTATATATTGTCTAAACGATAAACGCCCTCTAAATAACAAAAGCGACTCGTCTAGTGATAACTCTTTTTTCTGATGAGTAACAAACCTGAAAATTCCTCACTCAATGCGCTGAGTATGTGTCCCATGTGGTTCCACAAACCGATTGTCTATGTCACTGTGGTTAACCTTCTTATGTCTATAACCATGTTGAGATAGGCAGTCATATGCCTTCCAAAAATCGGTGTGGATAATAATATGCTCTGCTACATGCTTCTGTATGAGTGGCACCAACACTTCTGCAGAGCGCTCATTATTGGGACACACGTCTAACCTTAAGTCATCGCTTCCATTCTCTATTATTTCGAGGACCCAATGACCTTCAATGTGGCGCCCTCTATTATACTCTGTCTTTCCAAACTTTGATTCATCAATTTGCACAATTTTATTGGGTCCTCCTACGTTATTATTATATATTTGGTGCTCTAATTCATAAATGATTATGGTCTCCCTGCAGTAACTGTACCAGTCCGCAATTGTTTTCATAGAAACTACAATTCCCGATTTTAAGGCAGTCTTTGGACTCCGTCATAAGTAGCTCCATGGCTAAAATGATATAAAAGTTGGAAAGTAATAGTATTATAATAATAATTAATAAACTTTTAAGCCAAGAGATTAATTAAACAATATGATTTTTAAATAACAATTTTCATGTTATAAACTTTTAACAATTGTAACACTTTATCGTGATGATTAAGTTTATTCATTTTTTAAACATAATAATGTAACCAAAAAAATAATTACTAAAACCTAATTATATTTACCTGAACACGCTTAATGGTCCATGGCTTGTTGAATTCGATAACTTCATCGAACGCTTATGGTAACTGCACATTTTAGTCACCGGTGAAAGTCCTTGGTCTTCACAAAACTTAACGCAATTATCATGCGTTCCAAGTTCTGTAAAGACTAGACGCAAATTCCAGCGTGACTTGTTTTCGTCAGTGTATAAATGAGTACGGCGTCGAGACGGGCCAGC
>DWAJ01002416.1:0-17657 GCA_018238005.1 Eurema mandarina
CAAATATGTTGAATTTGAAATGTTATAAGTTGACAGTAAAGTTATAGTGTAAAAGTTTATTTTTTTCTTTTTAGCGCATTTAAATAAAAGCTTGTTTTTAAAGATTTTTTTACCTTAATTTATTTTTATTATATACCAGCCATACCTCGTAATGAAGGCTATATCAAGGAAGTTACTGTGGCATAATGCTAAATATATTTAAGACTCAAAGCACTTCACTGGTTTTACAAATTTTAATATATTTTTTTAATTAAATTAGAAAATACATTCCCATGAAGGAAAAACATTTACACTGTAAGTTATAAAATAAAATAGCCTACAGCAGTCGTCTTAAATGTTGGCTATCATCGAAGTAATTGATGTTTTTTAATCCTACATCTAATTCCAGAGATAAGCGCGTTCAAACAAACCTATTCTTTAGACTAACACATAAAGTAAACGCTTCATTTCCCAGCACGATAAATCATTTTGTGATAAAAACTAACTGTTAATTGTAGGTACTCTTAGGTATTTCAATACATATGGAATGCCCGTAAGCTAAACAAAAGACAAATAAGTAGGCGGATATTAAATATCTCTATAGATATCGTAAGTTCAAAAGGTGTCGATATTGTCTACAGTTCGCCTGCTATTGACTCAAAGTCCGTCAGGATGCAATTAATTGATCTGTAGCGAGCGAGCGAAATGCCTTGCTCTTCAAACAAAACCTTCCGATAAATTGAGATTGAAGCTCGGAGCCTGCATTTTCAATGCGATAGCGAACTTCGTGTCAAATAACATGGTTATTGCATATTTTGGCGTACATCGCTGTTAGAAGTTGGTGGATGATTTTCAGTCAATATAGTCATATATCATATGAAATACATTATTATATAGAGGTAAATCCATGGCGTTGTAATAGTAGTTGTAATAACCTACGGGGTAATCTTTGAATTTACTGTCAGTAATCAATTGACTTTGAAGTATTTTTCCCGATATTATTTCGTGAATTGAATAAAATATACTTATGTGATAAGGAAAAAATAACGAATCGGGTGAAACTGGCACACGTAAAACATATATAATCGATTTGGGGCAGATAAATCGAATAAAAAGTGTTCGTCAATTTATTCGAGATGTAGATGATAGTGTGCCTCTCCTTTTAGAAACAAAAACGAATCAGAACGTTAGAGCCCCCTCACAATACGAGTACAGGGTTTTAATCGACCGATAGCTTTAATCAGTTTTCGGAGGCCGAACATGGATAGTGCGCACATCGATTTACTAAAAAGTCTAACATGCACTTTGCACATCTCGATATTCACATATTCATTTGTTCTTTCAGTAAATACTTCTTTTCAAGCTTTAATTTTCAACATTAGCTTCATACTATTCTTATTATTTTTACCAGGAGAATTAATTCTACGGCATACATAACTTTGTTTATTAAATTGTCGTCCAGTTAATAAATGAGGTGTTACTTTGAGGTTATGAAAACATCAACAAACGAATTTCGTATATCAGTATCACGTACATTTTATGAATGTCAAAACAGATTTGAATCACGTTGGGTCACGTATTCTGTTTACCCTTTAATATTTGCTTAATATTTGTTACCTATATTGTATTTAAATATTTAACACACACAACATTATAATATAATTAATATGTTAATTCATATTATAATAAGGTCCTTAATGTCGGCATGTTCTTCATTAAAAAAACACAGATTGAACACTGCCAATATTGTACGTGCCAATCCAGTCTTTCTGTTTAAAATTTTTATACAAGGTTGCCTGGAAGAAATCACCTTTTAGTGATAAGGCCTATTACATTATTTTTACTGTGAATATTTAGTCAGTAAGATGAACTGTAATTGTGATAAATTGCTCCGATCAAAACAACTGGAAGGGTATTGAGAATTTGATACTTCTGTGTTTACTTAATTTACAATGTATTCTGATAGATATCTATGATATATTCCTTGACTTTATAAGTAACGTTTTTGTTGACTCAAATCCATTTCAATAGTGAATAAGTACGATTAATAAAAATCCACGTATATACCAATGTTGAATCGTTACTTACTTGTCTTGACCAGCGTGGGGAGGAGGTGCACTGGGGGGTTTAAGGCTTCGGAAAGCCTTGAGCCATTTGTTCTTCATACTGCCGGCTGAGGAAGACGATAGCTTGCGATCTACTGCGCCGCTGTCCGCTTTAGCCGCGAAGAGTTCTCGCTGTAAAGAAATCGTGCTTGAAGAACTCGATACATAATAGTAGTTATACCAATTAAAATATATATGTGAAGAATGGGAACCAAATTCTCGAACAAAGGAAGGTGCCAAGTTCCTATTGGACACAATTACAGTGTAGATTGACATACATTATTAAATAAAAAGATTGATATAATTTATGCGTCTTAGCCTTGCGTCGTAGCCTTTATATATTATCATGGTTAGTTAAACGACAAAACTTTCGTTTCTATTCGCAGAGCCAATTAGAACTTCCATAAGCAAAATTACGACGATTTGATAAACCCATATAATTGTTGTTAATCAAATTTAAAAGGGCCTTTTATTATCATGTTTTTGTATAAAATACGCGTTTGTTACAAAGATCACAAAAGAATTCATTCAAAATATTTTAAACGCAGTAACAGAATCTGGGTCATTGCTGTAAAAAGTTCGCGTGTGCTCCTGACATAATATTGTTTTTCTATCAAAAAACTACTGCTTTTCGTAAATCTGCCGTTTTTTAAGCTCAAAAGTAATGTTATAATTTAATAAATAAAAAAGTTGCTATTATAAAGGTAGTTTCAATTTGTGGCACTGTAGAGGATAATATCAGGATCTTCTAAATTCTATGAAATTTATTGCCATATTACCTGTCACTGTCATATCATATTTTGGCGCAAAAAATATCGTGTTTTACGCGGGTGAAACCGAATACAAAACAGTAAACATTAAATCGGACAAACGCGATAATCGTTTACACTTTTGATCATATTTATCCATATTTTTAATCTATATTTCAAGATTTAACTAGAAATGTGCAGTTGTCAGATTTTCCTTATACATGTGGTCTATAATGATGGCCTTTGTTATTACGTACTTAATTATATGACGTAATGTTATGAGGTCTATAAAGTGGGATTTATAATGTGGGATTTGATTAAAGGCAACGTGTTTAATTTACTGAAAACAAATTGTAGCCATACAAGGTTAATCGCTTATGTGATAAGTTTTATTACGCATTACATTTCAAAAACGATTGAATACTGATCATTTATATATTGCTACAATTACATTTTCAACTATTTCTGTTTTGTGTATTCATCTGCGTTACGCGATTCTGTTTATTTTTTTATGTTTTTAAGACTAATAATAATAACGATAGCATGATGATATCAGATACATTACATATACATAATATTACATACCTACTTTTCTTTTGTAAATACATATGTCATATAATACATAGCAACACTCAGATCCTAGTTTGTAACAAGCTTATTTAATTAATCAATAATACTAGTATACCTAGATTAGTTTTTTATTGAGAAGTACCTTAAAACTTAGTAAAACCTTATAAACTTTTTAAGCAGTACATTTTCCGACGGCTTATGATAATTTTTTCCAGATTATTCAGTTCACTAGAAAGAAGCCAGTTAAGAATCTCGCATGAGCCGATACGCTTACACGAATCACGGTATAACTGGGCCAGGTTATAAATGGATAACAGCTAAAGCAGGTTGACCGGTTCGTGACAGTTTAAAGACGGCAACACAATCGTGAAAGAGTGTATGATTACAAGCTGAGTTGATCATTTTCTCATATATGAAAATTGACTATTAATACCGGACCCGAAAGAAAGGGTTATGGTTTTGGCAATCCATGTTTGTATGTAAGCTTGTATGTACCACTACAACTGCAGCGCTTGAAGCACAAAATAGACTAATGAATGAAGCGGTTGTAGTGAAAAAGGTGTTGGCTTATAAATAGGTATACCTATAATACTGTATCTTGTCGAAATATATGGCTAAATGCCATAGTAAAGTCCAGTCTTTTCAGTAATTACGTAGTCATTTTTAAGCACTTCTTCTTACAATTAAGAGACATTTTTAAATATTAAGGTTATATTTGGAAATGTCTCATTATAAACCACTGGATTATGAATACCTTCGCCACGTAATTATCATGTTATTTTGCAGTAAGTTGCTGCATTTTTTTAGCTTTTATATTCCTCGTGTACACTTAAGAAGTAATGAAAGACGTTTGCAATGAATCCTTTTATTTGCAACGTGTGAAAAGAGGTCAAGATGTGATGCAGTCTTTGTTTTAACTTTTAATGAATCCAGTCATTTGTAAGTTTAAAAAAAACATCTAGCAATCATAGCATGATCGCTAGATGTTTTTTTTATTATTTTCAAATAGTTCTATCCCGCAGTTTGGTTCAAGTAAAATACTGAACTTGTATTTTGATATTTTTTGGATTAATTACATATAAATCGAAAAAATAAAGCTTAGGCACCGACGAATAATTTAAATTTCTATTGTGGAAAAAAACGGGTTCCATAATCCACAATATTTTATAATATAAGTACCTACCTATCGACAAAAAAAGTGGTAACTAAAGTTTCTACAGTGTTATATTATGTTCTAAGAGTCACAGAAAAATAACACTTGCGATTATAAAGTGAAAATTTCCAATGGCAAGTTATTCGAAGATCATCTTTGACAAATGACGTCATTAAAACTTTTACTAGTTTGCTGCAATGAAACTCACACTTTTATGGACAGAAATAATTATTTATTGGCAAAGCTCAAAAAACGAGACGATTTGAAGACGCTACTTTATTTAATTCAAGCTTTTCTTGTTACTTATTTATTTATTTAATAATTTTTATAAGTAATTACACATACACTAGCATCTTAACGTTTATAAGAACATAAATTTACTTAGGTAAACTATTATTATATTGAGTATTCATCTGTTATTACGTGTTTGTTGTATAATACAACGTAATATAGCCTTCCTTTTTCATTAAGTTTCAAAAAACAAGAGACCGAAAAAATCTAAAAAAAGTGAAAATATTTATATAAATGTTTGATAAACTCATACAGTTATTTAGCCAACGTTATGACTAATTTCTAAATAGGTACTTTTTTTACTTTAATTATAAAAATGAAACTGGGTTCTTACGAGGGTGAAATCGCGGGGTCATAGATAGTTTGCCACAAAGTTAGTGGTTTCTCTAACAAAAATTACAATGTTTTAACAAAAAAGAAGAGTTACAAGTCTGTCTTTTTAGTAAAAAAACTCTCGGGTTATATCGTCGGTTTTATAAAATCTGAGTCCAGACAACTTTACAGCCAGTAAATCTGTCTGGCGATGTAAGCTGGGTTATAAAATTAAAATGTGATCACTTTGTAACCAAGCTAAAACTTTTTTAAAACAAATATCTTTGTAATCTTGTCTAGATAAAATCGATATTTTTTTAGAATTTTAAAAATATAAAATTCCTGTTTCTCTTCTACGTGCATACATCAATGCCACTAAGTATTTAAATGAAATAAAAAATCATGATATTGGCGATAGAGTCCAAAGTGTTGAAAAGGCAATTGCTAGTAGGAGGTTAAAAGTTTGTATGCTGGGTCGTTAACGTCAAAGATAAAACAATGAAACTTTAAGACGATAAGGAATTCCTTCTAATATTTAAAATTCGAAATGTGGTGGAATCATTCGTCTATGGAAAGAAACATTAAACATTACCAAAAATCTTAACATTCAAATATTAAGTTGCTTACATTTTTATTTCGCATCGTTTGTTTTTGTACTTTTGCAGTTGGTAGTACCATGCTACGTCATGTGTTGGTACTATGTCCCCTGCTTAATTCTTGAAAATAAGTCCTAATACGTAAAAACTAATATCTACAGGCTATAGAAGAACATATAATCAACTATTTAATATATAAATGGCCTGGACGAAACAAAATCTCTAAACATTGAAAGCATTCCAGGAGATTAATACAAAATGCGAAAGTTTAAGAGCTTTAGAGTGATGCTTGTCACATTTAATAACAAAGATTGATGTAAACAAGATGAAGATTCTTTAAAAGTGGGTGAGTGGGTCCTTTGATAATTTTAATGCAATATAACTCATATTAACGAATAAAACTTATTTGTAGGAAGTTTATACGGATACGAATACTTTTCATAATTTTTTTGCAACTATTGATCTTAGAAAAGAAGTAAATTTCTTTAGCATGTGGCGTTGTCGGTAGATATCTGGTTATGTAAGGTATGATTATATCATGTATGATTGAACCTATATTGTTAATTATAAATAACACAAAAAAGTATGAAAATAAATACGGGGATGCGTAAAGGCTGTTGGCAGGCAAAACGGCACGTCCCGGCACAGGTAATAAGGTGGTAATTAGTATACTTCCATAGTATATTATGTGATAATTGTAAGAATGTAAATCTATCCCTGAGTAGCAAAGTTTCATAAAATACGGCGTCCAGTTTAATATCTGTAAGAAATCTCACTGAAGCCAAAGAGTTTAACATAAAAATACCTGGCACATACTTTCAAGTTATGAATAAAAGAAAACATACGTGTACAATTTTTTATCTGGTCCCTAACATAGGATTCTTTTTCTTGTAACATTTCGCGAATACGTGATGCAAATTAAGTCATTTGCATGCCTTTCACACTTTCAGCCGGTACAAAGTTTTGGGATCCCTTTAAATCCCATTTCTCACTGCCTTCGAGTGGTGATCGACAATCCTTTGATAACGACAGTTTCATTATTTAACTTGCTTTAATACGCGACTTTCGGAGAAGCTAATAAATTTTTTTTTATAGGGGGCAAACGAACTGGCGCGTCACCTGATGGAAAGTGATCAGCGCCGTCCATGAGCACTCGTGATGTCACGAGTGTGTTGCCGGCCTTTTAAATAATGTACATGATACGATACACTAGATACAACTGAAACTCAATGTCTGGAAACGTTGCAGGTCGGCCACTAAATATTTTATGGGCATTAATAGGTATTAACTATGAGTTTTAGTCCAGATTTGTAAATAATCTCACCAATGCTTAAGCCCGTCTCTTACACGGCTATACGACGAATTATAGTATCTAAGTATGAATAAAATAGGACTACAAAATTTTGTAACATAACCGTACCATTTTGTCTTTTGTGTTTAAGTGCCGTGAAATCAGGGACGATCCTATAGTCCTAATCTGGACCCAAATCTGGTCCTGGATGCATAACCCTTCATTTACCGCTCAATATACTATCACTAGACGATTTATTGGATACGTATATAATACAAATATTGTCTTATAACTGTTACGAGTACTTGTGGTACTGAGAACAACTATGACACGAATCTTTGAATGTCTTAACAGGAATATTTTTAAAGAAAGATGGATGACCCAGACCCAGTGTCCTTAACTTTAATATTTTAAAGCAAATTGTTTTAAGCACGTTTATTCAAGAGCGTCGTTTAGTAAAATAGCGGTATCCTGAATACCGTAATTAATAGCAGTTGAGAAGATCCTAAGTTTGCGGCTCACCCGCGAACCTTAAAAACAGATTTAGGGTAAAGTTTAAACGAGTGCAATGAAGTTGATTAAAATAATAATCCCTCAGGGTTCCCCATAATGCGGGCACGATAGAATTCGATTACCTGAATTCGTTCATTCATCCGATTTATTGGAATTTTATTCAAAGGCTAAATTTAGTAATCGAACCTAGTTGTTCATGTTCTATGGCTGGTATGCGGTGAACAAATCAAAAAAAATCGCCGGTATGTTTTTAATAGCAATACAATATTAAATTACTATAGAATTTTATATGGTCACAATACTTCGACCTCGCAAACAGAAGTTGTCAGTGACTCGTTACGATTATACTCGTATTGTTTAGTCCTTTAATTATTTAATTCTCTACCTTTAAATCCTTTTGGCATAATTAAATTATCTACAGACTCTATTATGTGACTCGGAATGTTATCAAAGGCTTGATGTGGAAGTGAGATAAATAGGAGCTCATTTTTAATTCGCTTACTAAATTCCTAAAAGGACAACGTGATTACTAAAAGATAAAGGTTAGGATGCGTGCCAAGAACAAATAAAAGTACGACTATAAAGTTTTCTTATCAGTTGGGAGTAAAAAGGCCCTGGTTTATTGTACAGTTGTATTTCAATAATGACCTCTTAGATTTGCTGGCCGTCAACTATAAATTTAGACAAGTAGATAGGTAGTTGTAGTAGTGAGTAGGTACAGAATTATAACCAGAACTTGTTGTTTTTATTCGCGTTAATATTTTCTACGAAATAATTATTAGATCATTTTAAATAACCGACACGATACTTGATCTTAAGTATGATAAGCTACCAAATTGGAAGATTGGAAAATTCAATTAGATACATAATAAATCATTTCTACCTATTCTCACGAAAGAAGTAAATAGGCGAGAAGAAAAATAAATTAGGTTCAAATAAATGTTGGTAAGAAAACATCGCAATTTTCACGCTTTGATCCGCAAACATACCTTACAAATGTAGCTATTATTCGGAAATTGTTTTTGTTGTAATTTCGATAAATACTTACATCATTAAAATAAGTCTGCTCTAGTTTCTGTCGTGTTTTGTTAGCGTCTGGTAGACTGGACTGTCGTCTCATACGCATTCTTTGTTCTCTCTCCATAGTCATAAGATCTGACTTTTGGGATAGCACTAAGTAATGTAATCGATGTACAATATCCATCTTTTATTACAAAATATTATTATTTCACATTAAAAATACAACAAATTATTAAAATAACTATCTGTCATAGCAAACGTTTACTTATTTCTCTTAGCGAAACAAAAATCCTTTTACGATTCGAAACACGATGACGAACATGGGCACTATTGTATTGTATTTACGGTACCATGAGGTTTGCATATTTGATGAACGAGCAACTAAATGAGATAGTTCTAGATAGAATGGTGTACAATTAAATTGTATGGAGACGTACGATCGCGACAGTGTAGCGTGCTTACGCGAGACTGGCGTAGCGTAGGGCGGGCGGATGGCGACTGGGCGGTACTGTGTAGACTCAAGTGGTGTCTCCAAGCAACGGGCAATAACAACACTTTATTTTCACCTCTGATCACTCGCTAGATTGTCAGTATAATTCAATTACTGGGAAATTTGTGACGTGATCGTTTTATATAAGGTCTCTGGCACCGGCGAGCTGATCAAACCGTCTGGAGTTAGAAGTTCTGTCGCTAAGGTAAACCGGCTTAACTTATTATTTTCTTTATTAAGCATTCAAATCAAATAAACATCATATTAATATATCCAATGTCGACACGTAGCTTTATTTTTTGGATTCTTTATCATGTCCTGTTTTCACCGAAAACTTTTAAAGTAAAATTGACAAAATTGGTACCTAGTTGCACAGTAACTGACCTTCAGTTGTTAGTTGGGTTACGGAACAAACTTTTACATCCAGCGAAGTTGGCAAATTTATAACATCTTAAATCTTAATTAATCGCTGGCCTTTGTTAATATACCTACTTATAAAAATTTCTAAGCTTTAATATAAAATGTACCTAATTACACTACTCCTTAATTATACCTACATCCAATTATTTGTACTACTAGGCAAATTTTAGTTATTCAGAACAACTTATTTACCTACCTATTATACCTATATACAATATATCGTGAGTACTTATAATACACGCATTACCATAATTAATTCAATTACATAAACAGCATTTTAATAATACGGATAATAGCGAATGTGAAACACGCAACGAAGGCATTGTTGGATACATGTATTGTTTCTCTTTGCTTTTTATTGATAATTACATAATAGTAATTATTCATGTTAGCATGCGTCACAACGGGACTGGTGGAGGGACTAGAGGCCCAGTATACCACCAGAATACCAACTTTCATGCTTGTCTATTTGGTCGTAATAAATATTTTTTCATAGTCTCGTTACTGAAATCGAAAAACTCTTATTTAAAATATTATTTTCCCGTAAGCAAATCTACCATGATTATTAGTTAGCGTTTACAAATACTTGCCACTTTTATTGTCTGAATTAAAGGGGATAATAGCAAATGTAAATTCAGTATCCTTGGAGCAATTAAATAAGAGAAAAACTTATAGCTACCAATTGTTTTATTTAAGACTGAGATGAATCATTGATCGGTGCAAAATTATGAATTTGAACGTAAAACCTGTTAGTGATCCATACCAGTGATGTTTACGATCTATACCAGTGCTCTTTTTACGTAAACACCCATTAGTAAAAGGCAGATTTATATTGTTTCCCGAAAAAAGTCTGCGAAAGTGTCCGTGAACCCTACCATGAGACGTGAGAAGGAACACAGTGGGGTTTTGGTCGGTAGAAGTCCGACATTAACGATGGTATTTTCCCCAAAGCCTATCGATATAATTGCCGACTATAAAAACGTTTATATTATTTAACACATAACTTGACTTACGGATTTTTAGAAATATACGAAGTTACATTTATTGTTGAGTATTCGAATCGAATTCAACGCCATGTAAAAATCTATAACATAGATATTTTCACAAATAACTTCTTCAAATTTTAGTATGAAGTTTGGGTATACACGTTAAGTAAGTACCCACTCTAATAAGGTGAAATGGTTCTCTGCTTGAACTGCTTTAGCACTTATCATTACAACTCTGATTATGCATTAGCTGGCGGGAAATCGACAATATAACAAATGCATTTGTGAGAAGTGCAAAAAATGTTTTCCTATATATTTTATTATATAGGTAGGTATGTATATTAATAGTAACTAAGTAATTTAAGTCAAATGTTTAAATTTTTATCTACATCATGTCACATTTAAAATTACAAATCCTCATAATCGTAACATGACAAGAGAAGAAAATAATCATATCCGTAAAAAAATATAGGGAACACCACATTCACCAGATGAAATATTAAGTGTTAAGTTTTTTTGTAATGTTCGATGTGGTAAGTATATTAATATGTAGTCGATTCTAGGTACATACATCGTTATAGTAATACTTATATAATAAAACCAAAAAAATATATTGCTATTACCAACTACCAATTACTTAAGTCCTGGACCACTGTACTAACTCTAGCTAAATGTAGTAGGTAGGTACACAATATTCAATCTTTTGTAGGTACATAAAAATAGATTTTCCTTCACAAAGTTCTCGGTCTCACAATACCGAGGACGTACGCCCACATAATGTTTCATGCTAGAAACCATTGTTCGTAGTCGAAAAACAATTTAGAAAAACCCTTTTTACCAAATCCATACAAATTTAAAAACACATTACTTTTAAGTAATTAAGATTAGTTTGTTTTGATTTTTAAAAGTAATTCAATCCTTACTTCCTTACTAATATTATAGGTAAATTCGAAAGTAACTCTGTCTGTCTGTCTTTCCATCACGCTAAAACTACTGAACCGATTAGAACGTAATTTGGTACAAAGATAGTTGAAACTTTTATAATTTTACGCTTTCACGGCCAAACCGCTGAACCGATTGTAATGATTGGTACACAGATGGTCTAGAGCCTGAGAAAGAACATAGGCTACTTTTTAACTGGAAAAAAGGGTAAAAAGGGGGGAGGTCAAAGTTTAATGAGTGTCCACGCGGACGGAGTCGCGGGCAGCAGCTAGTTGTTTATAAAACAACAAAACCTTAAAAGTGCATTTTACTACGAAGTAATATGTTTCTACAAATCTACCAGGCATTTAGGAAAAATAACTTTGGTTTATTATACTTGCCTCGTATAATAAACCAAAAAGTTATTTTTCCACGACGATTTCACGCGCCCAAAAACCGATTTAAATTTCTTCATATTTTAAAAGATATACGGAATAAGGACGACTAAATGAACCCATTGTCATAAGGAAAAAAAATAAGATAATATTCAACCAAGTGCTCAGTTGGTATTTTTTATCTATACTAATATTATAAAGCTGAAGAGTTTGTTTGTTTGAACGCGCCAGTTAGGTATAATTTCCTAGTACAAAGCGAAGAAAAGAAATTCTTTCTAGAAAGAAGGCAGATTTCGGAATGCTGTAAACGGCTAAGCATTTCAACCGAAACAACTACATTCTGGATAACATACGATATTATTAGGTACCTAATATGACATTCGCGGAAGAGTCTGAAGGTTATCCCGTGCGGTAAGGCAGAACAAAGTGGGGTTTGGTCGGTACAAATCCAACGTAACCCATGGTCCCTTCTCCGAGGTCCATGGGTATCCTATGAAGATTGTAACATAATAACGTCTAGGAATCTTATGATTAAGACAAATCTAATTACAATATGTACCTATCCAAATCCCTCAAGCCATATAAGGACGACACGTAGCAGACGGAAACCAAGATTTCTGCTCGCGTTATTGACGAGGATAATATAAAATATTGATAACACCTTTTATTTAGTTTTTTTTAAATAAGTTATTTTGGTTGATTTTTATCAGACTTCACAAAAGTAGGTTTCTTAATTCATACATATATGTCCTTTTTTAATTATTATATACATATAGGAAGGTTTTCTTAAGTACGCAGTAGAATGAACAAAACAAGGTATGAATAAAAGGTTCAATGTTTGCTTCATATATTTTATTTATTAGAAAGGCTTTTAAATTACTCTATAAAAAAAGAACACATTATTTTAACACCTTTGAGCTAGCACGTTACTGTGAATTGTACATGCATAATATAAACACAGCTCAGTACAAGTTCCTACACAATAAGTATAGAAAATGGGGTAAGGAATTGACATGTTTATTATAATTTATTACCAAACTATAAGAGTAAATATTTTTAATCCTTCTTAGTTGAACAAATTGCTATCAAATAAATAATCTAACAAAGATTTCTAAACTGAACATTATTATCAAATATATAGTATACAACTTTATAAATTATGCTTAAATGCATTTATTTTAAAGGAATCATTATACCTCTTCTAACATTATATAAACTTTCCTTGCATTTCTTGCAGAAAAATTGTATTAAAGATACTTAATTCTTTTAATGAACAATTAAGAACATTGTGCTATCTAAAAACAACCATTTACATCATCATTTAACGGATAATGCTAAATATTAGCTATTTTAACAAAAATGAACATGTATGAGTTGTACACATATTATCAATATTAAATATTTTTATAAAGGTGATATTAACCAATTAACAAAATAAATCAACGGATCTGTTCTATTTTAATAAAACATTACAGAAGAAAATTGTTTTATGAATAACCAGGGTATAAATCTTGATTAAGTATTATGATATGTATTAATGTAAAAAAATATTATAACATTTATTTAATATGTACTTCAAACTACATTGTATGAGACTTTTATAGTAAATAAACAATCCAAAAGAAAAATAATATTATTAAATAATTTTCCTGAATCGATATGAAAAAGATTAAAGAACTATGCCTCTTTGTTATATATCATATTTAGTTAATTAATAGATAAGTTATTGAATTAAACTATAATATTTAGAGATCTGTAACATACATGATGTACTTGAAATGTTTATAAACAACTTAATTACTTATTCGGCTTAAATATCCACAATTGAAAGTGGTGTTAACTCAAATTATTGGACGTCAGTCCAACATTTAGCTTGATTTACCTATTAATAAAAATAAATTATACTAGAAACTTAGACGGTTAGATATGTTCAATAAACTATGAAACTAAATCAAAATACTTCAATGATAAATATTAAATTAACATTCTGATTTTTGAATGGAGGAAATAACTTGCGTATATTATCATCTTGCTTAAAATTTATTTTTATTGTTTTTATTATCATGCAATCAGTCCTCTCGACTATGAACAGATTTTTTTCTTCTTATAATAAAAAGAAAATTCGTTTTTGAAAAACAGCAAATTTTCTTACTGAACAACATATCGCAAAGCCATTTGTCCATTGAAAATATTCTAAACATTTGTTATTTTAGATTTCCCGTTTAATTCACTCAATTGTCCCAACATTAACACTGTATTAATAAGGTTCTCTGAATAAATCCTTTGATTTGTTTCCATACGTCTCAATTTCTGTACTACATACTTTGAGAAGAATTCTAACTCATTTTCATTGCCTTGATTTCTTGATTGTATGTCATTTGATGCTTGTTTAGAGCCTCTAGGGCTTTGTGCCATTGAAGTACTTGTTTTCTTCTTACTATGCTCGAGTGATTCCTTTTTGTCTGTTTTATTATCTGTGAAACCCAAATAACCATCAAAAAGGCCAGTAGTCTGGTCCGAGTTGATTTGAATAGTTAAATCATCAGGTACTGTTACCATCGGAACATGGTTCTCTGTGAAATAAGGTGTTGGAAGGAAAGACACTCGCTTGGGAGCCTTAACAACAGCTGTTTTCTTTTTATTGCTTACTTCATTAATTGTACTGACTGTATGTCGACGATTTGATTTTTCACTTACAGATTTGTCTTTTTGAGACCGTGGTATAACTTGTTTGTTACTCCAAAAATTTACTTTTATTTTCGGTTTTTGTTTTGGCTTCTTTTCTGCTGCTTTAGGTTTTGCTGGTACGGAAGCAAATTTGTACCGTATACTGTCATCATTGTCTTCAATATATTTAGATGCTTTTAAGCTAGTTTTAGCAATATTATTATAGAATTGTTTACTTAATTTATATCTTACATTATCGTCATTGTTTTCATTTGAGGCATTCTTCTTCACTAACTTCTTTGCGGTTATATGTTTCATTTTAAATTAGCACCTAAAAACAAAAATCAAACTTCTCAGTGTCGTTTAAAGTCGTATTACGCGTTTCCCGCCTAAAAATAAAATTATCTGAATATGCTTTATTTTAACTATCATTTTAGAATAATTGAGAAATAATGAGATTCTATGGTTTAATTCTAGGCAAAAATGCATATGGAAATTGCATTAATTTGAATGTAATACTAATCATTTTCTAGCATTTTGAGGTTATAAGTAAAATATAAAAGAAACTAAGAGATACGTTAGATAAAATGAAATCAAAAATAGTGTAATTGTACTTTACAACAATATAATTTCGTATTCGTCCTTATTATTATTGTTTTGAATAATTAACTACAACAGTTATAGAACTGAAATGAACACGACAATGAAAAAAATAGCTGAAGCAAATATTATATAATCAAATCGATTATTTATCAAGCTCACCTTGAAAAACTTCACAGATAGGTAAATTGTAACTTTAACAGGACTTATAAATAATAAACAAATACTTTAAACTCTGTAAATACTTAAACATATTCATTTCATTGCTGTGACAGAATAACTCATTTAGCTTTCATACTTCATAGAATTTAGAAATGACAACACGTCATTGTCAAATGTCAATCCATGAAAGTGACGATTGACGCGTAGCTTCTGAAAAAGGCACTAAAGCACAGAAAAGGCGCGGGAAAACGAAATAAAAAAATTCAATACGAGTACAACATTAATATTGAATACATTATTTATTTTGTTTTATATAACACATGGATTTGATAAACTTATTGAGTTTATAATTTTTAGAATCGACAACCAAGAAATTACGGTCTTAATTTTTATGATTAAAAAGCATGTATTCAAATAAACATCAACCGAGTAGTGTAATTTCCGTACACTTTATAATAATATTATAAAATTATTATATAATCGAATTCAATTCTATAAATGCTATGTACCTACTAAGTCGATATAAAAGTTGAGTTATAATACTTGTTATGGAATTTAATAAAAGTTTTCTTATTCGTTCGTTCTTCGTCATTGCAATATTATAATTATTATATTATCATGTTATGTACCTTCTTTATGTGCATCATTATTTCATCATTTTTCGTAAGGTTTTTTACATAGTAGAAAACCTTGTTAGTTGTTTTATTTGTATAAATACTGTGTTGCTACTTTTTGTAAAAATATATTTTTTTTTTAATTTTAATTTATAATATCTGGTGTTCATTTTATTAAATATACTACATAAACACATACCTTTTTTGACCTTTGACAAGAAAGGAATATTATATTCCCCTTTCTATTAAATTACTGGTATTTAAAACAAAAACGCATTTTATTTTATGAAATCAATATCAAAAATTTCCCAATATATATTTTTATTTTATAATTATTGTTAACATGGTGGCGATCATAATAAATATTATATGAACATGACTTATTATATTTCAAAAAGAGAACTTACCATGTGATTTTTCATGGAAATCCAGCCCATTTTTGCACTTTAATTTTTTCGGTTTATTTAATATTTAAAGTCTCAAATCTATAGGAATAAACTAGAAATAGTTAACACGATCGAAGGTTATGTTATTCCGCGAGATTCTCTCTCAGACTGAAGCAGGAGGCTGTGCGCAATGCGACAACGTTCGTCCTTTAAAATAAAACTTACTTTTTTGGTTTAAAAAAAGTACTAAAAAAATCAATTTAGATTTTAATTTTTATTACATACGCTGTTTTAAATTTATTTTGAAATTATTATTTTTTTTAATACTTACGTTTTATATTTCGTAACGGTGAGACTTCTTAGTGGAGTAAATTATTAAGTAACGAATTACACACTCACTTTGAGTTGTATAAGTTACAGTTGCAGAAAGTTATTAATTAAATATTTCCGTTCACTCAATATTCGCGGGAAACATTGAATTTTATTGATTGACGTCCAGCTCAGCAGCTACGTACGGGGTCGACTTTAGTTTCGCGCATGCGCAGCGGCCCACGATCACGTGGTAAAATTTCTTGAAGTTTTCTTTGTTCACTGACAAAGTTGAAGGTTACCTTTTTATACAGGTGCTACATCTTTCATAGTTTGCCCGCGGCTAGGTTATACGTAAATACTACATATTTACTTTAGCTAAGATTTTTCAGCCATAAATAAATAGTGATTATAAAAAATATACGTTCTTATTCAGTATTATAGATAATATATTATGTAATCTTGAAAATAAAATACTCTTATACTAACGTATTCACCTCAGCCACGTGGTGTATGTCCGGTACATTGACGTAATTGATAGAGTTAATTTTACTTAAATAAGTATAATACAGATATAAATAGGATATTTTTTATTTATTTGTAGTCAATGACGGTTTAGGATGTTGCACTTCAGTTTTCGTGTTGCGTATATTTTCCTGTAATTGTTTGGAGAAATACTAAAGACTTTTGAACTAAGTCAATAATCCAAATTATATATCTACTTAAACTAGTTATATACTTTAAATGTAGATGTAAAGTGTAAACCTTTATGACAACAATATTGTATTTATGATTTTGGAAATACGCAAAAGTTATTTATTATGGATTAATAGATTATGCCTTCCTTTGATGTTCTAATATTTAAAATTAAGTATACTCAAACGATTAACAATAGCAAAATGGAACTTTTTATAGTTAAGAGTCATAAACTATTGTGTCCTACCTACAAAATCTTACCTGAGCGCGTACTGCTGCCAGATGCAATTGTGTAGCTCTGTAGTCATATTTCTTCACTGAAATCTCCTCCTGCATTAAATAGGAAACCATTTAATTTATATTAAAATATCATATTTATTTATAATCTATATTCAAATTTTTAAAATTACTTTAAAAGATGACGTGTAGGAC
>DWAJ01002417.1:0-17651 GCA_018238005.1 Eurema mandarina
TGACTAATTAATAACAAATTAACATTAATTAATTGATTGTAATTTAATCTTGTAAGTGTTTTGGGTGTAACACCTGTTAGCTTTTAAGATGAAATGATAAATAAATAAATAAATAAATAAATAAATAATTACAGAGCGCGTTTCGACTTACGAATGCGTAGAATTTTTCATTACGTTCCTTCCCCACGGTTGTGTCGCGTTCTCTCATTTTCCTAAGTGTTTTTGAAAGACGTGAACGTTTTCTTTAAACTTGACAGTAAATATTTAAAATACTTAGATATTTCTCAAAATATCCCGACGTCGTTAGTCTTTTCTATGAATTTGAGGTAGACATTTAAATGCATGTTCAAGGAATTCTTATTTATTTGTAAAAATCGTGTCATCGTTACATTTTAATTATTTTTCAACTCTATGCTTATATGTCTATTCGTATTTGTCTGTTGAATTATTGATCTCTAGACCATACAGATTAAAGAAAAGAAAAATTTAAAAGTGGAACGTAAATCATATTGTAGTCCATCCGTATCTACGCAATCAGTGTGTGGTCGCTAGATTGACGTCCGCCCTATTCGAACGACCGGACACGTCTGCGTGTCTCGCTATCAAATTTCAAATTTCTAGTTACCGCTCTATACCGAAATGCAATCGAAAATGCAATTGGTTTTTGATTTTTCATACAGGTACGTTAGGTTTTTACATCAGAGTGTGAGTTATTTTATGAATTAAATAAATCAAAATATTTGATCCTTTGATTTTGTAAAATTCATATAGATTCCAATGAGTTACTCCCAAATCGTTGAAAAAATATTTTTATAATTTTGTTTTAACTAAAGTAAATATTATGCTTACAATAAATAAATAAAATTTCTCGCAATCAACTTAATAAGTTTTATAATATAAAACTCCTTGGTAAATAACAAAAAACAAACAAAATGCATTCTAAATTCAAATACAATCTTGAAAATCGTTAAAGTCAAATTGAACGCAGCATCATAAGCATTAGAAGTACTGCCAATTAAAATTCGATGAAAAAAAAACAAAAAACAACATTTGGATGCAATCAATTTTAATTTGTACTTCACCAACGAACATTTGTGACGTATTTCATAGCGATACTAATAAGCGTCGTTCGTTGATTTATCTGACATTCCCTGATGAATGTTTTCACAGTAAATAAAATTGCAGTTTTGAACGAATATTTCATTGAATGCTCGAATATGTTACGGTTATAATGACGGTTATATTATGGTGGAAGTTTATTACAAGGTACATATATATTTTAAATTTAAAATGCAAATTTAAACAATAATTGACATTTCATTCTTAGAATACACGGCTTTATATTTATACGATTTATGTATTTATGTATACGTCTTGTTATATTATAGTAGGTATGTAGATTTAAAGAACAATCCTTACCATCGGCCTTAAAACTCCGAAGTATGATCCCAACAAGCACAGTTTATAAAAAATTAAAAAAAAACACGCTGTGTCATACATAGTAATTATCCAAAATATTAAAGCAAAACTACAGTATAAAATTACAAGTATAACTAGAGTATATATTTATTTCACTAGCTGTTGCATGCGACGTCGTCCCCGTTTTTGTACCTAATACTTTCCACTAATGCTTATCGTATTGTTATATAGCCAAAACCCATGTTCGATAAATTGACTAACCAATACAAAATAATATTTCAATTCAAACCAGTAGTCACTGACATTTTCTTTTCTTAACCAACGAACTTTTCATCTTTATAATTTCAGTATAGATATGTTACCTCAAGCATAATAATTCACTAAATCAATCAAGCAATTCTATCATATCGTACGCCGTAATATCATAGTTTAATTCACAAGTACATTCGGGTATAATCTTCAATTGGTGTCTAGAGAGCCATGACTGGACATCGGCGAGCTCAGATAATAGTGCTCATAATTTAGTCTTACTGGATTTACCAAAATTTATGATGATGAATATCGAGATTGAAGGATTTTTATAATAGCTCGCTTGAGAGTCGATATGTGGTTAAGGTATTATGAGCCTCATATATTTTACTAGTGACCCGCCCCTGCTTTGCACGGGTGCAACTGGAACTTCTTAAGTTGGACAATACTGTAGTACAATATTTTGGTCTATCTCGTAGGGTTTAGCCAGCGTTTGCAATATAAGCGCAAAAAAACGTTTCTATTTACGACATCACATTAGTAACCTCTAAATTTATCAGCCTTTCTCTACTATATTATGCATGCATACATGCATACGTATAAACGTTCCTTAAGAACACTCTATATATTAAAAAAAACTGCATCAAAATCCATTGTGTAGTTTTAAAGATCTAAGCTATCGCTGTCTGGCTGTCCCTATGTATATAGGGACAGCCAGACAGCGATAGCGACTTTGTTTTATACTATGTTATAATGTATGAGGATAAGTTCCTTGTGTATCAGCTTATGACATCTTTTAGGTGTTTGAAGGTTAAACAGAGTTTAAATAGTTTCAAAACTATATATGTCTTTATATCCTTGCCTTCATAAATTTTGACAAAATTAAGGATAGTCAAAACTGTTGTTGTACACTTTTAAATTTTCAAATTTAAGGTAAATAAAGCTTGATATATTTTATGTTAAAATATTTGTGTATTAGATAGTAAGAGATTATTAATATTTTCTAGCTTTCCTGAAGTCTACATCCACGTGTTTGAAGTTTACATATTTTTTGTTGTTTTTTTCTTTTATTAGTTCATCCATAAATCTATACGATAATACATTCTGACTGACGTTAGAATAGCCAAGACTGACAAATACTTTATCTCGACGGAACTGAAGGGCACTGTAGCCAGCGAGATTACTGGTCATTAGCCCAGTAGTTTAACATCACTCAAATTGGGGAGCGTCGATGTAGTGCACTCCTGCCCGGAGCATAGTTCTGGGTAGCACTACATTGGTTATGGGCTGGCGTTTGTCTTACCAGCAGGAGGGCATCCAGCTCATCTCGAATAAAAAAAGAACACATATATGTTTTTTTTCTAGTTTAGCAAAGTCAAAGAACAATACCTTATAAGACTAACTAAAGTACTAGTTTTTAATTTTTTCTTTACCAACAAAACCAACTCCAACTACATATATAGAAGCAAATCTTCTGTCAAAAGACACTATTAGAGTGATATTTCAGCACTGACTAGCAAAGTGAGACCATAGTCTCTCGGGCGTCAACTGGCAACTTGATTACTTCCTGTTGACACCCTTTAATGCACTGACGAGCTTCAAGTGTTCATTTGCTTTCGACACTTATTCCCGTTGCCTCATATCGGTGCTTAAATATTGATGTTTGCGGGTAGGCAAGAGTGCAATCTAAATTTCTTACTTAATATTATAAATGCGAAAGTAACTCTGTCTGTCTGTTTCGCTTTCACGCTAAAACTACTTAACCGATTGTAATGAAATTTGGTACACAGATGGTCTAGAGCCTCTTTTAAACTGGAAAAAAGGGTTATTAAGGGGGGAAGGGGGGATCAAAGTTTATATGAAAGTCCGGGGAACAAAAATTTATCGGGCAACAGCTAGTACACTCATACAGACACAACGGATTGTGTATTGGTGTGTGAGTGTGGACACTCACTGTTATTAGTGCATGAATTTATATTATTTTGATGACATTTTCTTATAATCATTTTTTACAGTAAAAAAGCCTATCTTACTCTCAATTTTTTTAACTAACTGTATGCCAAAAATTAGGTCGATTGATTGCTTAGGTACGGCGTGAAGGAAGGACAAACATACAAACTTACACACTTTCACATTTATAATATTAGTATAGATTTGTGTACGGGTAAGATTAATTAAATAAGACTTTAATGTAGGTATGACTTTCAATAAAATAAGTCTATTAAACAATCAACAATGACTCATACAACCTTATTACAAAGACGATTTATTCATTTAATACGCATACAATATAAATCAACGAGTTCCCTTTTATTTCCCTAAATGATTCAATAATATCTGAAATGACTCACAGTTTTGGTAATGAAGAAAGTTACGATAGCAAAAGATTTTGTTTTCGGGCCCTGATTTTAATGGGCTAAGCGGAAAAATGCGGGAATTAGGTCACTGAGCAATTATTTGGTTTGATGAAACCCTCTGTGTCATACAACCCATTGTTTCAAATAGTTTTTAGACTCTCACTGGTTATTCGTGTCACTAGAGATAAGATTGACTTAGTCTTAATTTAAAGGTTATTTAGTGCGTTTGCGCAGTCTTTTAGGTCAAATTAAAGAGCTTGTCTATAAAACTTAATACATAGTATAAAACAAATTCACTTTCTCTTGTAATAAATTCTGCGATTAATATCTGTTTACGTATCTTATAATAATGCATGTTATGTCTTCACTAAATGAGTATAGTTGTAATAATTATAACGCTTCTATAATTGACAAATTATTGCTAAATATTGTGTCTGTGGCAAATGTCATGATTTGAATGTTTTGTCTCGCTCACTCACTTGTCACCGCGGTGTTTGAAGAAAAAGCGGGAGCGTCACTTCAAAATAGAAAATGGTTGTACCTACATATTGTATATGATAAATGTGTTAAATAAATATCATAGTTAAAGTTCTGCCGTGTCAAAGAAAAGAGATTGTATTCTATAAGATAAATGTGTTATAAATATAGTAGTTAAGTTTGGTTATTAACTTATTATACTCTGTCCATATATCTCTTTGTATGCTTAAATCTTTAAAACTACGCAACCGATTCTCATGCGATTTTTATCAGTTAGAGTGATCCAAGAGGAAGGTTTATGTTAAGTACAATACATACTAATAGTATAAATGAGAAAGTAACTCTCTCTGTTTGTCTGTCTGTCAGTCTTTCCATCACGCTAAAACTACTGATCCGATAAGAACGAAATTTGGCACACAGATGGTCTAGATACTGAGATAAAACATAGGCTACTTTTTAACTGGATAAAGGCTTATAAGGGGGGAAGAGGTTTCAAGGTTTATATGAAAGTCCAACGGACGGAGTCGCGGGCAACAGCTAGTATATCCATAATATAAACATGCGAATCTGTTATTTAAGCACTATTTTCGTATGAAGGCTATATGTATAAGTTTCTGTGTAACACTGCTGAAATTGAAAATAAAAATAGTAACATTTTACTTAAAATGGCTTATGTGTTATATGTTTCACATCCACCCGAACCTTTAATAAAACAGAATTGAAAATCCTTTGCCTCGATCCTGCAACTACCTTTCAATACAAATTAACGAAATTTATAAAATAAAATATTACGAGATGCATGAAAAATGGTTACGTCCAAAATATGCATCTGTTTTGTCGTGATTTCATTTTGAAACAAGCTGAAGCAAGAAGGTTGTAATAAACTTTTATAAACGGCATATAACTACTAAATAACTAAAAACAAAATATTTGTATGATGACGAGTAAAAAGGACATCTAGCTGCACAAAGGCGGCCCTGCGGGCTTCCGTGCTAGTAAGTCAAATATAGCGTTCCATTGCGCCTTGAGCTATTCTGTTCAGTCCCATTTACATTCATATTACGTAACTGATTAAAGAACTTGATTGTTTGCTAACTGACATCATGTGTAATGGAATGTTTATTATATAAATAGCGGACCCGACAGACTTCGTTCAGCCAAAAATTTTCACGGCGATTATTCGACTTTTTCTCACCGTAACCATTCTTGGACTTCAACGAACGTAAAAAAATGCCCAATTTTTTTCGTATGACTTTTATTTTATTATGTGAAATCTGTTTCTTTATTTTTTTCAGTTTTTTTGTCATTCGACCCCATTGTGGGTAAAAGCCTTTTCCATTATTTTCTACATTTCTCTCTTCAGCGCTATCTGCATCCACTTCCCTCCCGCTGTGTCCATTATGTCGTCAATCCTTTCAAGTTTCACTTTGTTTAATAGTATCTAAAATTATATGCTTAGTATTTGATTTTATACAAGATTATACAAGATTGTAACGTACATCAACTTATCCAGCGTGTTATATGAAGCCTTTTTGAATGAAGACATATCTGACGTTGACATCTAGATAATTAAACGAAATTTGAAATGTAAAAGTTCTAAAAATAAAAGTGCCCCAAAAGAGATATGTCAGAAATTTTAAAGTATGAAAGTAAATTTTAATTTATTACATTTGTTTCGAGTCTAGACTCCATATTTGCTTTTGTACAGACAACAATAAAACATTTATCTTCATTTGCTCAATAGACAAGTGTCTCGCTAGTTAGAATATAAAGCAATGCTATTATATTAAATATATATTATGTTATAAGCGCAAAATTTTGAAGGCGCAAAAACATCCTAAGTAGGACGTCTTACTTCAGGTGATTGGCAAATGAACATGCAAGTCACCTGATGAAAAGTGGCCGCTTATGACTGAATTACCTAGGAAGATTTTTGGTTAGAAAAAAAAAACTATTCTCGTGAGTCTCCCATGAACATACCTTTGCCTGTTGCAAAATTAAAAAAATATATATTTAATGTTTAAATCATCCTCCAAATTTTCTGATTAAATCTTTAAAACCTGTATATCCAACTAACAGAACTTAACTATTATTACTGTATACAACAGTTAGAAACCTAGATAATAATATCACAAACACTTCAACGAAACTTAAACTAACGCTATCTGAAAACCGTAAATCAAATGGAAAATCAACTCCAATATAGCCATAGCTTGAAAATAATACCAAATTTCAGTACTATTTTCGTAAGAACACGGATGATATATATCTAAGGCTGTCAACTAATACTGATTTATATTGTGATGCTGGAGGCTTACCACCATGTGCTCAATTGAAGATTTTATGAGCTCCGAGATTTATTGCCGTGAAAAATAGACCGCTAAATTATATTGTTTAGGTGGGTAGTCGATTCCGGAGCGTTGGTAGTGATTTTTAATTTGGTTGCTTTATATAAGAATATGATATAGCAATTGTTTATAGACATAAGGTGTTATTCAGTCTCAGTTTTGGCTTTTTATGAACATTTCACAGTTAATATAAGAATATCTTAAGTAAATCTATACTAATATTATAAAGAAGTAAAGTTTGTGTGTCTGTTAAATTTTAAGGGGTAATCTCGGAATCTATTGAACCGATTTCAAAAATTCTTTCACCAATAGAAAGCCACATTATTGCTGAGTGTCATAGGCTATATAAAAAAATGATTGTTAACATTATGCCCAACGAAGAGGACATGGGTCGGCTAGTAATTTATAATATAGGTATATATTTTGATGTGTACGAGTATTAGGTAATAAAAATTAATTCTGTTATCTTTTTATATAAAAAACTACGTTTATTTATTTTTGCTTTTTAACTAATGAAAAACTACACTATAAGTTGTACAACCTATTCTAGAAGATGCTAGAATATTTTTTGTTTTTTGTTACCAGCGCCGGTTTCGCATGCTTGTATATATCATCGGATTCGTTGGGGGGGGATCAAAGTTTAAATTAAAGTCAACGCGGACGGAGTCGCGGACAACAGCTGCTAAATAATAAAATAGAAGTGACTAATTAAGAAATCTCAAGGAGAGTTTTAAGTCTATGCATTCGTATAAAGCCTGACGGTTTTGGTTATGAAAATCTGACAAGCCAATTTCTCTCTGACGACACTTTTGCTCTTTTCAATTGTCCTTCAGGGCTTTTCATTTCAGCGATGAAAAATCTTTATTATCTTTGAGATAGTTCTTAAATTTTTCTTTCTAGGCATGGTTTGATTTTTGTTGAGTAATCTTTCGTTTGAGTTATAGGTATATAGGATTTCTTAAAAAACATATATACTTTCGAATTGAGGAGTCTCCTGAATTTTTTGAAGTCGGTTAAAATAGCTTTTTGCTTTAAGTACAGACACTACAGAGTTCCCGTTATTTAGGATCTATTCTTAAGATAAGATTGTTTTTGTCTCAATACGCTAGCAATTGAGCCACCAAAATATCATCTACACGAAATACACGCCACAAATATTGTATGTTTCGATTTTCTTCTAACAAACAAACACCATTTCCAAATAAAAATATCACCATAGGCATAAAAAGCTTACCCCAAATAAATATATCGAATTTCGAACCCTGTTTTAAAAACTAATTACAGCCACAGATTAAAAAGAAAATGAGGAATTTTAATGCAAAAAGTGATAAAGCCGTGTAATATCAGGCCGCTGAATAGTTGGAGAAAAAAAAAAAAGAATTTCAAAGCATTATTCAAAGATAGACATCGCATAAAAAATATTAGGCTTCTCATCCAAGAAGCGGACGGCATCAAGACTCAGTGGGATTGTGCTAGAAACTCTTTTAAGTTTCATACAAATAGAGAAAAAATATTGTTAGTTTTAACTTGAATATTCTTATTAGTTGGTGACAGGCTTTCTTCGGCGCTGAATGAATTGAGAATAAGGTTGGATATGAAATTCTTTTATACGCGTTACACTTTTTAATTAGGACCGTGAAATAAGATGTATAGAAATGGTTTCTTTGGGTTTTTTAAGATTAAGATTCTTAAGATTTTGTTAAAATTATATGTAAGGAAAATTATGTTAAGTGTTATTTGGTATGGTCAACCATTTAATTACGAAGTTCGTGATATTAAAAAGCAAAGCCTTATACTATAAACATAAAAGTAACTCTGTAAGAATGTATTTGACGCTTTAACACCTAAACCGATTATGATATTTTTTTCAGACACTCTAAAACTTATTAAAGCATAGCTACCTTATATATAGATAAATAGATATAAAGATTTTAATTCTTTGAAATAGTAAGCGATTTTTTTATGGAAATTCACCAGTACCTATAGTTAAAGTCATCGAGAATGTATATTCTTAAAGTTGTATGTTTGGTATTCCTCCACGCAAAAACGACAGAACCGATTTACTTGAAATTTGGTATGTAGATAGGTGATACCCTGAATTAAAATAAAAGATAGTTAATATCCCGGTATCGTCCCGGGAACGGGAACTACGCGAGTAAAACCGCAGTACATAGCCAGTTATTAATATAACCGAGTATAGCATTCATTTAATATAACAAAAGGTTTATTCAGATTGGTTAATTCCCATTATCTGTTAGCTGGCGTTGGTAAACCGCAATTCGGTAACGGAATTTTCTTAAACAACCCAAATCTTATTAAGAGAAATCGTCGAATTGTCGGCTTATAACAATTGTTTGGCTTTCATTATTATATTTACTTTTCACGACGTAAGTGTCTGATATTAAATTAAATTAAGAGTTTTGGATTTTTTGATTTGGGCATGATTGGATTTTCTATGGTAAATTTCGAGACAAATACTTTATTTAAACCAAGGCCTTTTTTGCCTTAAAGTTTAAGTCTTCATGGGTTAGATGCTATTATTGATTTTAAAGGACAGACTTAATCTCTGAAATGGCTAGACCGATTTTGATGAGACTTTTATGGGCAGGTAGCTGATACAGTAAATTAGGTTACTTTTAGTTTTATAAAAATAAATTAATGTTTTAATTTTTTTTTTCATCGTTTCATAATGTCAACCTGTCATATGGATAAGACCGCGGGTCACAGCTAGTTATTAACAACATAGTATACTTAAACCTTACATATACAAGTATGTAAGGTTGAGTAACAATGAGATTTTTTTTATGAAAATTTTTCAAAATGTACTAATTAAATAGTTCCATACGTTATTCCAAATATTTCAACTATTAGAATACGCGTCAAAGCGAAAATTTTAGAATGAAATTTTTGTCTCAAAAATCAAAGAACTCCTCGCAAGGAATGTCAAGTTATTCGTAAAATTATAACAACAAACGAACATTCGGCCTGAAGCACGTCAATTCAACTTTTTAAATTAAAGTAGAGGAATTTCGACGAAAGAATAATTGAAAAATAAAATTGAAGCTGATTTGGTTTTAGTATTATGGATGTATAAAATACTAGCTATTGCCCGGGACTCCGTCCGCGAGGACTTTCATATAAACTTTGACTTTTCCTAATAACCTTTTTTTCTAGTCAAAAAATAGTCGATGTCTTTTCTGAGCTTTAGATTTAGAGAGGCTTTAGATTTGTGTACCAAATTTTCTTACAATCGGTTCAGTAGAGTTGGCTTTAAAACGTAACAGAGTTACTTTCGCATTTATAATATTTTCAAAGTCAAAGTCAATAGTATCTTTATTTAACTAGATTACATAAAACATCCATCCATACTAATCCATACTAATATTATAAATGCGAAAGTAACTCTGTCTGTCTGTTTGTCTGTCTGTTACGCTTTCACGCCAAAACTACTGAACCGATTGTAATGAAATTTGGTACACAGATGGTCTAGAGCCTGAGAAAAAACATAGACTACTTTTTAACTGGAAAAAAGGGGTACAAAGTTGATATAAAATTCCACGCGGACGGAGTCGCGGGTAACAGCTAGTATAGTAATAAAATCCATAGCTCCAGTAGCTATATAACAAGGAAGATAATATAATTACTAACACAAATAATACGATGAGTGTAATTATTTAAACGCCTACATAAGTACGTTACAAATGCCTCAATTTAAGACAATGAATTGGCTCCATTGTCCTTATGAATGCCTAGTACATTTTGAAGGCTTGTACTACGATAATTTTGATTCTACAACACATTATTTCGTAGCTTTAAGGAGATTTTCATTCACATAATCTAAGAAGGACACTAGGTAGGAAAAAATAATTATTAACCTTTATTACATTTAAATCTTACAGACTATTTGTACAGAAACCGAAGAAAAGTAATAGGGGACCTTATGACTAAAAAAGTGATTTCTTCCAGGCAACCTTTTGAAACAAAAAAGTTTTGTTTTCAGAAAAAAGCACATTATCGGTTTTTATCTTCTGTCCGAACGTCTGTCACCAAGATGTACACCACGGTTTATCGAACCGTGGTTTCGTGTTACTCGCATAGTTGGTAATTTTCGAAGACGATGTATAGTAGGTACGCGTCATTTATGTTTAGCGCTGGACGAGAATAGCTGCGCAAAGGTAGAATCGCGCTCGTAATTGACGGATTGGTGCGAGAAAGACAACACGACTGGCACAACCAATCAACGCTCGCGCACCCGACGATCACGCGCCCCGCGCGCCACGCCGTTACCTCGATACCTTATTTTATCTAGACCTGATACCTTGTTTAGGTTTCATTCAGCGCTAAAGCTTCGTGACGCGTACTATATTTCTGATGCTTCTATTACACCAAATACTGAAAAACAGAGTTAAATAAATATTTAAGACGGCTCTGATACGAACGTGATTTCTTTGCTCGATTTCTGTTTAAATTGACAACAGGTCGTTTGAAATATTCGAAACATTTCGATTTTTATTCAATTTAGATTTAACAACAGCAATATCCGTACTTACCTAAAAATTACGTACTGGGCTGGTATTTTTATATATACAAAACAAATCATTGCTACTTTAACTTTAGGGTATATCATAATAGTATGATTATATCATGTTTATTTAAAATTATTTAGAAATAACGAAAGTAACAAATACTTATTTACTAATTACTAGTCGCACGAGTCAGCTAACAGAGAATATAATTAACTTAAAAAAAAACCGACTTCATAATCATACCTATTCAACAAAAAAATAATCGTTCAAATTAGTTCATAATTGGCGGAGATATTGCGTATAAAAAAATTCATCCCCAATTTTTCACCCTTGGGGGTTGCTTTTTATTATTAAATTTAAATTGGACCACCCTTGAGGTATTACCTATACGCCGAAAAAAGATTTGTTCAAATCGGTTCATATTTGGCGGAGTTATCGCGTAACAAACATAGAAAAAACAACATACGGTTCGAATTGAGAAGCCCTTCCTTTTTGAAGTCGGTTGAAAAGTCAAATACGTTTTAACACACATTATAATATCACGTTCATAAATCGTGTTTCACCTAAAATACTTGAATAATTCCATTACTAAGTTACAAACTCATACAAAGTTAAGCCGAATTTCGCTTTATCCACAAATTTAACAAAACATCGCCCGCTCCTAAGCATAACTTGGTGACAACTGATAACAACAATTTACAAAGGGAATCATTTATCTGAGAATGGTTAGAGATATCACTTGTTATATTTTTATGTGATAGTTAACATCGTGTTAACAATAACGCTTGATTGCCCTACACTTCCAATTATAGCACAGGAGCATATTATGCGGCATAATGCTTAACATTGAATGTTTAAACTATAGCAATGCTTCGTATTGTGCAAGCTCTATCAAACCAATTAATTAAAATAACTAATTCACGTTCCATAATTCGGCATTGTGCGCCACTGAGTCGCACTATGCTCTGTTATCTGAAAACTAGATGTATGACAACTACAGACGCTCGTAAGGTCAGGGGTAGTAAGGAAATAAGGAAGCATAACGGAGAAAGTTAACGAACTTACAATAGAACAACTACCTATAAATTTTATATGGAACTAGCTACCAGCCCCGGCTTGCTTCAAGATAGTTTAAACCTTATCAATGTTTATGAACAGAGGTGATCGAATACCTTCAGGCGACCATGACATAAAAATAGTAATTGTATTGGGAGAATAAATATTTACTACAAGGCAAAATTCATGGAACTCCACCCTAATATAACGCTTCGGTTTGAGTGATGTTCGACGTTCGTATTTTATCGACTCTTTAGTCGATGGACATTTTTATAAACATAACTATTGGTGTAAACCTTTGAAACTATTTGATTTATTACTTGTACACATTAATAATTCTTTGTTGACCGCTACTGATGTACCGAGTCCTGAATCATGCTTATGGTATGTATTCAAACTTAAAACGTATATAATATACAAGTAGTCGAATTATCGGGGCTTAACGATCGGCCAGCCAGTTGTTCGACGGGTCGAGGTTCCTCCTGTTAGTTTGGAAGAAGATTACATCCCTCTTTCCTCCAAACATCTTCAAGAACTACCAATTTAAAATATAAATAAACTAGCTGCGTTTCGCGGTTTTACACGCGTAGTTTACAGGGCAATACCGGGATGTAAGTTATCTTATCTTTTAAGTTGGATCAAACTGCATACGGTGTGCAAATTTAATTTAAAATCCGTTCAGTAGTTTAGAAGCCAATCGTGGACAAACAACGTGACACGTAATTTATATATAGTTAGGAACCTCTCACCAAAAGTTATAAAAGAGACCGCACGTATCTGGAACTTTGTGGTCGTTGTGATTTGTATGTGAAATGTTAATTTAGTAGATTTCATACTTAGTTTTAAATGTGCATAATTATAGACGTTGTTTTGTCAAAAAGATATTTTTTCTGAATAAACCTGCTTCCGGAACCTAAATATATATTAAATAATCATCAAAGTATCGACACTTCATCCCATGCCTAGACAAACATTTCCTTCCCATAAGATTTACGACGTGCGTCAAAGGGACTGCAATACATCTGATATTGCAATTCTTATTGTAACATACTGCGTCCTTTCCGTACCTGCATGTTGCCTTCATTTGAATATTCACTGAGTAAATATTAAATATTTTAAGTTATTTTCTACATTTAGAAAATCCAAAAAGAAAATACTTACATATTCTTCCCATATAAGATTTTCGTAAGTTCTTACATTTAATAATATCTTCATCGCTACTGAAAGCATTTGTAAATATGATAAAGTACATAGTAGGTCAAATATAGGGTGTTGATTGCCTGCAAAATTGATATCCATTGGGGAAAAAAACTTCTGAAGAAGAGATAACATCGCAGGAACAACAATAAAGGTCTTTTAATCACATGAAGATTTTAAAGCTTCTTGATTCAAAATTTAAATGATTGTTCAAAAAAACTTCGGGGACGCCAGCTGTTAAAATCAGTTAAATTGGATTTATGATCGGAAGCATAGAAGGAATCATTACTTGTCTAAAGCGAAGTCAAAAGTAATAATGCAAAATATTTAGCCAATTTTAATTTCCGTATTGTCAATTGTGTTGATGACCTGACTATCATGGGTAAAAAAATATTAAAAAACAATATAGAACGTAAGTTAAAGGGATTTCTTGAAAATCATAACCTCGAATAAATTTAAAATCTTAAGAAGATAATTTTTATATATTATATTCATATTTAAATCATACATCATTCTATAAAAATCCATTAAGTAATTTTAGCGTGAAAGTGTATCAAACCATATATCTACATGTCATTATGAACCGTATTTATACTAGGAGTAATGTTTAAAACGAATCTGACATTTAAAATAGGTTTAAAAGTAAATATTAACCCTGCGTTTTTATAGTTGTGTTTTGTAAACACAATAACATTAGTACTAGGAATCGCGATAAAAATCCGAGTTTTATTGATATTTTTACTATTTTATAAGCTAGTACTCAGAATATTCGTCTGTGTTTAACCAATACTACATTTCAAAAAATTTCAAATAAAAATTTTACGACTAAATCGTTCAATACACTCGATGATTGATTTTATATTATTATTTTTAACTTCAATAAGTTTCAATAAGTTCAAATTCAAAAGAATTTGTACGTATAATATAATTTAATTATTTATTTACACTTTAATACACCATAATAAGAAAAGAACAAAATACAAACTTATACAAATTATAAAATTAGGGAGGCAATAAGAGGTCCACCATTCTACATACAAAATGGTCGCACATAGTCGTCGAGTTGCGGATACTAGCCCGTACCTGCCTAAAATTAGTTAGGCGTAAAAGGCGACCTTATTAATTAAAAGTAAATTCTACCAGGCAACCTAGTAAATAAGCACAGAAAGAAAGAACGTATAATATTACCTATGCATCTTTTTTGCACGAATAACTGTTTTGTTTAACAACCGATGAAAATATTTTAATAACCTTATCTTTAAAAGATTTCAATTAACAAAAAACAGTCTACAAAAAATTACTTTGAGAATTGTATAGTGTTTAAATGCAGTAAATGCGTTCATCAACATTTTAAGTTGATTGTACCCATAGTATAGAAATTGTAAATAACAGTTTCAATGTCTTTTATTCAAATATCAATGCAATTTCATTGAAGAAATTCGATGGAATGATAAAAACTGTTTCCAAAAATATTGGTCAAACTTTTTGGATCTGTCGCATTTCTTTTAGCTAAAAAAGACTTGATTTCTTTCAATCTTTCTTTTTATCGGAACCGGACGTGAGGCAGACAACCAATTATTGAATCCCTTTTCATTTAAATGAAAATATCTAAATGTTTACAAATATATAAGTTGTAGATGCCTTGTTTTAATATGATTTTAGCGATTTATATCTTAAAGAGAAAAGACAATTTGTTCGTTTGAAAGCTTTGGTTAGGTTTCGAAACGTCTAATCCTATTCTAATTGTTAACCTATTTTTATATGACATAGGCTATTTCAAGTTTGTAAAGTTATTAAATTTATTAAAAAACAATTCTGCTAAGTTATACTTTCAAATTTCATTTTGGTAGTAAATTTGTGGAACTAGCCAAGTGTTTTATTTCTTTATTATAAAATGCAGCATAGCATAGAATAGCAGCATCAATAGTAGTTCTTAATGAACAAGAACTACTATTACAAAACATGTGTTATTAGACAAAATACATTCAAATACAATTTTGTATGATTCAGATTATATACCTAGATTAATTGCAAAACTATCAAAAAACTCGATACTTATTCATTACATTTTAAAACTTGTTACAATAAAGGAAACATGTAACTACTAGAAAAACTATTTGAATAAAATTGCGAATCGCTCTCCAAACTTAATAGTTAACTGGGAAATCAATTCGCATACCTAGTTCAAATGTTTTCGATAAAACTAGTGCGAGACGGGATTTAAACTTTTTGCAACAATGACGGGCAATATAGGTCGTGTAATTCGAAGCGTTTTTCATTTAAATAATTCTTTTTTTTTCTACTATGGTGGAGACAAAAGAAATAGTGATTTGGCAATGTATTTATTAATGTTTATTTATAAGGAATAAGTGAAAGGCTACTAAGGTTTTCAGTTCTTCAAAATTGTCCAAAGAGTAATGATAAATACTCGCGGGCTATCTATTATGGAATTCTGCAACCCTGGTATATTATTATTAATTATATTATTAAGATTCAACCCTTGACTTCAAGAAAACCATCTTGAAGGAAGGTAACAAGAAGTGTCATTGCCCGAATTCAGTATGAAATCCGTTCGAAAGTACGACTTTCCTGCGGTCTTAAGTCACGATATCTCGTATGTAGAAATATTTTTTATAGACAATTTTACGATCTACAAACTTTGTCAAAACTATGTTTCAATAGCTCTCGTTGTTTCAGAGATATACGCAAAAAACGCAAATGTGACCTTTGACCTCGAATAAAAAACAACGCACAAGGGGGATCGATAGGGACTTTTGACATATCATTTTTAATGACGTATTCAAAGCCTGTACAGAAATTCAGCTTGTTGGGAATTAATGCAAACTGGAATTCTATATTGACTGGACTAATATGGCAAAAAATTAAGTCGCAATTTGGTAATATATATTTCTAATTAACGCGTAAAATAAATTGGTAATTAATAAGTTCCTTTTTCGGTTTCATACATAAATCGCTGTTTAAAGCTAGGTAGCTTTTAATTAATAAATTATCAAAGCAGAGTTTAATAAGTATTCATTTTACAAACAATATTATACTCGTACTCACTTACTCCTGAAGTAAATATACATTATTTCTAAATGTGGATCCAAATATTATGTTCATTTAAATACAACATTAAATCTGTAACTAGAATTCAGTGGAAAAGGTATTAAATGGTCCCTTTTCAGTGAAACAATGTCCCCAAACTAAATTAAATTGAAATGGGAAAATTGTGAATACCTGGCGAAAGTTTCAACACCATTCCATCTAAATATCTGATTCAATAAAATTCAATTTCGTTAGTATATTTTTGTTTTGAAGAATGCAAAGTAATCTATTTTCGGTTTGCCAATATTATGTAGCAAAGTCGCTTTTGCTGTCTGTCCCTGAATGCTCAAATATTTAAAACTAAGTAATAAATTGTAAAACGTATTTTAAAAAGGTTTATTTTAAATACTATTACTGTCCATGGGTACACTTTCACAGATTGTGTGTGTAATCTGTACATTAACTGGCCTTAATTTATAAAAAAAACTAACTGTTGCCCGCGACTCCGTCCGCGTGGACTTTCATATAAACTTCGACCGATCCTCCCTCCTTATAAAGTTTTGCATTATTTTAGGATATAATCTACTATTCGGGGCAGGGACAAATGCAACGACAATTCATGAAGATTGGTCCAGCCGATTTCGAGTTATAAGTGTTGTAACAAACTCGTCTTTGTTTTATATATTATATAGATTAAACTCAAACATATCCAACTAATGGAACAAGATTATCGCGAGTAAAATAATAATATGTTAATATAATATAAAGCTCAAATTTCGCGAAGCACAATTATTTCCAAACTACAAACAACAATTTTATTATCAAAATCACATCGTAATGACAAAACATTATACGTACAAAGTACTGTGTATACGTAAATGATATCAGATATTATTTTTAAATTTATTTAACTTAAATGCTTTTCGTGTCTTTATAGTATTACTGGAAGCGCGGATTTCGTTTTGTTGTTTAAA
>DWAJ01002418.1:0-17649 GCA_018238005.1 Eurema mandarina
GCGCTTGGTGTATTATTTTTAGGTTGATTAAAATGTTGACCCTTTTAAATATTCGTTGTAACAACGTATGAAATGTCCGATGCGATTGTGTTTGTTGGTCTTTCAGTCATAATTGCCGACTTTATTAAATTTAATTGGCAGTTTAGTGAATGGTGCCGGTGCGGGCGCCCCACAAATGGCCAGTGAATGCAGTACATTAGCTAACAGTATTAACACCGCATCAATCGTCGCGATTTGTCACCCCCCCCTCCCTCCGCACCTCCTCGCCGGCCCGCAGCGGCGAGATCGCTCCCAAAAGAGCAAGTGAGGCCAATTACTGCGACACAGGCCATATTAAGCGATGTTACCGGATTAATACACTACACTCGCTGACAGTCACGTTGGAACTTCTATTTCATTTATATTTTTTTTTACATTTCGAACATGCGTTGATTGATTGACATTTGATACGTTTGACAAATGCATTACTTTAGGGTTCTTTTTTATAACTGGCAGTTAATAACTCAATGAATAATTTCTTAAGTTGGGATGTAAGTACATTTGTAGGATAAAATGAAAAGTAACTGTCTGTCTGTTATTCTTTCACGCCTAAACCATTAGGTTACAGAATCTTGATGAACTTTTGTAAAGACAATATAGAATTTGAGAGGATCGTACACCGGACGAATAACGGTACGAGTATAAGATGTAAACAAACATTTGTTGCATCGTATTAAAGTTTCGATCTTTCGAAATATATCGCAAAAATGCTATTCACTTTGTAAATAGATTCTTCTTTATTCCAATCCACACTGGACACTAGAACAATAGTTTATCGGGAAGCTTATCTATTTTTGAGATACAACTGTAATTTATATAGTGAAAAAATAATGATGACGATTTCAGCGTTCCAATATTTTTCCATGGTAGTGTAGGCTGATAGTCAATTAGAGCAGTGATTGGTTGCGGCACGCGGCGGCACGTGCTGGCACGCGGCGCGTCACGTGGCACGTGCCGGCGCGCTGTGGACGCGGCCGGCACGACGTGCTCCACGACACAGAGCCTACTGTACATGCACCCTTATACTGCCACTCTCTGACTCACATTCATTAAGTAACCACCTTTACAGTCTTAATTCAAACATATCTTTATTCGACTAAACTAAGCTACATATAGTAACACTTCTGAATCGTTATAGTATTACAAAAGTTTCAGAGAAGAACCGGCAAGTAACTCTGATAGTTGCTATAATATTAACATTAACACCGCATCTCTGCTTACTACCAGGCGGAAACGGCGTCAAATGTCTGCCTATTTGTAATATAATATTAAAAAATAATATCGTTAATATAAAGATTGCTTTAAGATTTTGCTATAAAATTCAGTAATGGTCATTTTTGAAAAAAAATAACAGTCGCTTCTATACATACATAATCAGTGAGCATTTATCTTGTTACAAACAATTTGTCCGTTTGTGTGTGAGCGCGTCCCTCCGCGCCCCTCCGCCAAGTTTATTGTACCCCCAATGATGATATGAAACACAATGGTTGGGAATACTGGAACCATAACATTTTAATTGTGCACTACAATTTACACATTTGTATTATCGAGATTGCAGCGGCTCACAGCCTTTCATATATGTACCTGTTTGGCATACTTGCAATACAACCCTAATCATAGTTTGTGAATTATTTCTAGTCATTCCTATTCGCTTTTGAATATACACTAAAATGCTTAACTTAATGTAGTTTAATAATATTTAGGACTTAAACTACGATTTACTTACCTATATATAATTGAAAATTTGAAGCCTACATTTCATTACGTATGTTACTATTACTTGTACAGATTACCGAATAAGTCGTATCTTTTCAATTAGCTAACAATTCGAGTATTATTAGTGTACCATTTACTAATCAGTAATCACTCACGGCAATTATTAAGCTTATCAAATCTCTAATCGGAATTCGCCCTAACAAAAATGTAACACCCCACTTCACAAGCGATGTGCCTTTAAACTACTTGTTGGACTGATACTAGTCAAGTTAAACGATTTTTAAAACTAAAACATTAAGCAGATAACGACAAATATAGCTAAGTATCTGAGGCTTATATCATCTTTTTAATCCAAACATATGAGTTTACTTTTAATCCAAAATCATGGAACATTTCAAAGTTCCAACAATAGTATGATAATAGCTTATATCTGGAGTAAAATACAAGAATGTTATCCTCAGTGTATAAAGTGTTTCTTAAATTTTATATTATATCAAATTATAAGTTTTAATTATTTGTAAAATATCCTTTTGACTAAAAAAATAACTATTCTTTCATCACTGTAGAGTGTAAACTAGTAATAATTATAAAAAAAAAATCAAAAATATAATCCAGTGTAGCGAACACTCCCGGCTTGGAAGTGAGATATTTTTAACCAAAATCACGTAATCCACCTGTCTCTAAATATACCCGGCCAATGCACTCTGCACTTGCAGCGAACCCCTACTACGATGCAACTCTGCTTGACTCCATTTCTTGTTTCAATTACATTGCGCCATGACTATCGATATATTAACACACAGTCGAGGAAAAGAGACGATGGAGATATAACTAATTTTCTTTATTGTAATTCTTAGGGAATTATAGTTTTGCTAATAATAATAATTTATATGCATGTCGTTGGATCAACGAAATTTCGCTACAAATTACTTTAGCTATAAAGTTTAATATGTACATTATGTATATGCTTTCAATTACAGTTATGCGGAATAAAGTTATTATTATAACAATTTAAATAAGAATGTAACAATCAAATATCATCATATATTTTTTAGCTATTGTAACGTCAGTTACCGCGATATCTACAGCACAACAAACAGACAATGTAAACATAAACATATTACAAGCTCGTTACCTCACGGTGACGCGCCAGTCGCCACCGATACAATTAATACAATTCCCATACAAATACATAACAATGTACGTAATATGATGATTCGATGAAATCACTGGCTGTTACCTGCCGCTCCAATGTTTATATTAAACGACCTCCGAAACTACTCGACCGATCTTCGATTTCTTTTATCGTTTTAAAGTTATAACTATCCCGGATGAGAAACGCTGTAACATAACTTTTCATTAAAGTATTTGGTAAATGGAATATGGGAAAAACCTAAATGCGGGCTAGTATGCAATATCTTTAAACCTTAGTGAAAGTCAAACAACCAAACATTTTTCAATGTAAAAATATGACTATGGTATTATAACACTCGACCTTCAGCCCCGCCGCAGTGGTAGCTGAATAATTTCACGAGTTTGGGAAAAGTTGTAAGCTCCGGATCGTAGAAGCTCCCCGAGCCGACGTAATGATATAGCGAAGTTATCTGTTAATTAAACCCACACCCGCGGAGAGCCCTCGGCCCCCGATATAGATATAGTTTTGACCGATTTTTCGATCAATGTATAAAACATTGACTTCAAAGAAATTATTTATTTTTGTAATTTTTCTCTTCGTCAAAGGATCGACTTACGATCCTAAAAATTCAGTACCTGCACTCACAAATTTTCCGCCCTCCTTATAAGGTGAGCTTCGATATCGAAGCATGATTCAAAGTATTCACTCGCCAAATCATTGCTCAATAGATATATTTGTTTTGAAGTTATAATTAAAAAGCTCAAATCAATTAGTTATTTAACTAAATGCTACCAGGCTGTTTATACTTTTTCTCATTTCAACATTAGCCCTACAGTTTTTATTTCATTTTTACTAGCTCACGTTTTAGTAAATATTTTGTCAAAAATATATGTGAAACAAAAATTTATGAATCGCACGAAATATACAAATATATTAAAGACAACACTAGTAATTAATTAATTAATAATAAGTTCCTAGAAATACAATTAAACGATTGAATTGGAATTGATTAGAAACTTTAAAAAGCTAAAGTTCAACTCAACTTCAATAACGATTTTCAATGAAGTCTTAATCTGTTATTCGGTTTAAAATGGATTATTCATTCTAAGCTAAAATATAAAAATATATTGTACCTGAATATCAAAAATTAATGAAGATTATATCATGTTTAACACAGTAGACTAGACTCAGAAAAGAAATTCTTAGTATCCTCCTTTTTTAAATATATAGATTCAGAACTACTTTATAAGCAACATTAATTGATTATTTTTAAGAATTAATGCATTCATTATCAAAACGCCTTTCAGTTATTTTTAATTGTTCAAATACATTCTTGAGTATTGAAATCTAATTTATAACTATGATTGGTTTTAACGACTTTGTGATATAATATTTAATTTAAGTTAATCTATAGAATTTTTAAGATTTATTTATATTTAAATTAGTGTCAAAAATGTATTAGTTAAGATTTAATTATACTTTTTTAATGTTTCGTATAATAATTGTTTACTATCGTTGTGTAGTAGAGCGCGCGGGCGGGCGGGCATCGCCTGAAAAGGCGCAGGGCGGGCGGGCCCGCGGCGCGCCCGTTAAGGTCCACGGTATTTACATCGCAATGCATTTCTGTGTACGTTCTTCTTATTGTTTATTGCAATAAAAAGGCTTAAAAAGAGGTTTAATTCGTGCAAATTTAAGTAAAGTGTATTGTGGTGCTGTGCGTGTGTGCGCTGCGCACGCGCCTTGTATGGAGCGCGGCGCGGCGGCGCGCGAGGTATATAACGGCCGCGCGCCGCTCTCCGCCGCACTCGCAGTCTCGCTGCCGTAGAGTCAACTTCCAGCGTCCCACAACACAAAAACAAACTTCAAAATGTGTGACGACGATGTTGCTGCGCTCGTAGTCGACAATGGCTCCGGCATGTGCAAGGCCGGTTTCGCCGGTGATGACGCGCCCCGCGCCGTCTTCCCGTCCATCGTCGGTCGCCCGCGCCACCAGGGTGTCATGGTCGGTATGGGCCAGAAAGACTCGTACGTGGGTGACGAGGCCCAGAGCAAGAGAGGTATTCTCACCCTGAAGTACCCCATCGAACACGGCATCATCACCAACTGGGATGACATGGAGAAGATCTGGCACCACACCTTCTACAACGAGCTGCGCGTCGCCCCCGAGGAGCACCCGGTCCTCCTCACCGAGGCCCCCCTCAACCCTAAGGCCAACAGGGAAAAGATGACCCAGATCATGTTTGAGACCTTCAACTCGCCCGCCATGTACGTCGCCATCCAGGCCGTGCTCTCCCTGTACGCCTCCGGTCGTACCACCGGTATCGTCCTGGACTCCGGTGACGGTGTCTCCCACACCGTGCCCATCTACGAAGGTTACGCCCTTCCCCACGCCATCCTCCGTCTGGACTTGGCCGGTCGCGACTTGACCGACTACCTCATGAAGATCCTCACCGAGAGGGGTTACTCTTTCACCACCACAGCTGAGAGGGAAATCGTGCGTGACATCAAGGAGAAGCTCTGCTATGTCGCCCTCGACTTCGAGCAGGAGATGGCCACCGCCGCCGCCTCCACCTCCCTCGAGAAGTCCTACGAGCTTCCCGACGGTCAGGTCATCACCATCGGAAACGAGAGATTCCGTTGCCCCGAAGCCCTCTTCCAGCCTTCCTTCTTGGGTATGGAATCGTGCGGTATCCACGAGACCGTGTACAACTCCATCATGAAGTGCGACGTCGACATCCGTAAGGACCTGTACGCCAACACCGTCATGTCCGGTGGTACCACCATGTACCCCGGTATCGCCGACAGGATGCAGAAGGAGATCACCGCCCTGGCTCCCTCCACCATCAAGATCAAGATCATCGCTCCCCCCGAAAGGAAGTACTCCGTATGGATCGGAGGATCCATCCTGGCTTCCCTGTCCACCTTCCAGCAGATGTGGATCTCCAAGGAGGAGTACGACGAGTCCGGCCCCGGCATCGTCCACCGCAAGTGCTTCTAAGCGCCGTCCTCGGGGGCAGGCGCCGGCCGCGTGAGAGAGTCGTGTGTTTAGTGCTTCTCTCGAATGAGTTCGGAACGCAAGCATTTTGTACGTTGTACCTAGTGATACCTGACAGAACTGAACATCTAATATAACGCCATCTATTGTGTAATGTAATTTATTGTAAAATTTATATAAATTTAATTTCTTTTTTATTTTTATTATACACGGGATCGTTATGGATCTCACGCCAAAATGTAATTAATAAATAAACGGTTAATTTATTTATTGTAATTACATTATTTCTTTTTATACAGCTGTTGACTTTGGTTTTTAATTAGAATCGCCTCGACCTAGTCTCCCGTCTCATATGAGATAGTAAAACATTCTCAACACCATCACACGCAACCCCCAACGATATCGACAGTTATCACAACGGACAAACACACAAACACACGAGCACACCGGCACACCTGGCCGAAACTGGGTCACTTGCATCATCATCTAACACGTGGAACACCTAAACATAAAACTTTTCATTTCCAAGCAACATTCATTCTCGTCATATTTAGAAGCACAGGCAGCCCCACGCGTTACAATCGGCTAGAGCTCGCGCTACCATAAATAGTAAGAAATCTCCCGTATCCCGCGGGCTTCGGCCGGCTAAAATAAGGGAGCGTCAGTTGCTATGGGAACCTAATCCTAATGCTGAGCCAGTAGGTCGGGAATTCGCTCGCGTACATCGCTTCCGTAAATATCTCGCGAGGAGGAGGCAGCCACCGCGCTATTAATACGCGACTCCCGCGCAGCGGCGGGCGGCGGGCGGCGGGCGGCGGGCGAGGGCCAGCTACACGCTCCAACGTCAGACATGACGCTCCCGTCTCGTTTTACTCCAAGTCCACATGTTCCCGATCTCACAGGATACGAAGTTGTAACATCGCCGGTCAAAGCACTTGAGCTATAAATATTGTTTACTTTGACTAATTCGGTTGTGCATCTTTTTTACAGTTCGGTATTTCAGCATTACGCAATTTTTGACGTGACTTATATTGAGTTTATGGCGAAATCTTTCAGTATGCGACTAATAAGTTAATGGTGATCTCGTCGATTAGCCTCCGCCTCGCCTTCGAAGCGGTTTCAGAAAATAATGAAGACGACTATTTCGGGAAGTCAGAGCGTTCGTTCAGTTGAAATAGCTTCTAAAGTTCGTTGGTCTATTTTCGGTGTGTTTTATGGTACTCTGTCCAAACTCTGAAACTGACTCGCCCCGATATAAATACAATTAACTCACTACTCACTACTCACTACTGTAAACATCTCTTGTAGTCAATCTCAATATGCAGCCGGTGCCTAATGGTGTATGGAGCTAATTAATTACATTACCATTATCGAAAAAAAGATACGTAGGTAACTGATTCATCAGTCTTTATTTTAACAACATCTTCAGTATATAAGACGGTCTGTATAGATCATGTCTCAACGATCTATTTTAATAACATTTAGATCAAAAAGTAATGATGTAATATGCGCAATAGATGGTGCGGCGAGGGCGCGCTGTCGCATTGTTGTGCTTTTAGCGATGTTTTCATCGAGCTCACTGCTTCCCCTCGCGTCGAGAGCTCCCTTAAAAGGAAGCTGAGAGGGTTCACGGCTTCACGGCTTTACGTGTGAGACCAGTTAATACAAGTCGCGATCGAGCGATGTTGCCACTCGATGTTGTGTCAGGACACACATACATCGCAGCCCATATAAACTATTGTTACGCAGCCTTTATAAGTATTAATAACCAGCTATGTAATGAAATACGTGAACATTTTTTAAAGATATTTTTCTTTAAATGTCATGTACATACGGGCCATTTTTTACTTACCTATTGTTCGGGATTACTACAATTTTAATTTTAATTATACTCCTAGTAGGTATGACTAGACAACGGTGTCATTATACAGAGCTTAGTCTATACATGTGTGGAAATTTTTGAGACCTATAATACGAAAATTAATAGCCTCATATGTTGCTAAGTGCGTGATTAACGCGTCATTTATGTTTAGCGCTGTACGAGAATAGCTGCGGTCGGTAGAATCACGACTGGGACAACCAATGAACGCTCGGTACCTTATTTTTGACTTCTGCGCAGGTTTCGTTCAGCGCTAAAGATTCGTGACGCATTCTATAACAGCTGAACCCATCCTTAGAACTACGAGGCTGGTTCTCCAAAAAGGTTACTATTAGAGAAGACACCAGCGAGCTAGTAAGTTGCACATAAAACATACGGCGAACAACAATAAAATATTACGCTGTATAAAAATAACTTTCGGTCGCGTTGCTATATTCGGCTCTACGAATTACAGGTGTTTGAATCACATGTGTGAAAATAATGAGTGATTCACATTGACGGGAGTGTAGCACATATACATATACATGTAGTAGGTAGGTGTGATTGCATTAGCTTTGCTTCAGAGCAAATCGCGAGACTGACCATTCACTCCTACAATACCTAACGATGCGAGTCTATCGCAATCAATCACTTTGTTTGCGATGGAATTTATTATGTTAAAGAACCAATTATAATTTAAGAAATATAACTGGTATTTTAATTCCGATAATTTTTTATTACACTCAAAGTTAAAATCAATAGTTATACCTATACCTAATTAGGTACTTAACTAGGCTGTGTTTCTAGTAGATTGAATAATTTCACTCTTGTGTTGTTAATAATTATGTGTGGCTAATTCGGAACACAGTTTCTACGCAGTAAAAAACGACAAGAAACAGTTGGTTGTTGTTACTTGTTTTATAAAAAAAACATACAAATGGTGATCATTATGATAGCTACAAGATAAAATTTTTTTTCAGAGACCTTCATTCTTTAGGGGCATTTAGCAACAAGTGCGTGTCCCACGTGTAGCATGCGATACCAAAGTCCATCCTCAATCATTTTGGCTGGAAGTGTTTCTCGAATTTGACAAGCATTTTTGTTAAACCTCAACAGCACCAGAACAATTACATTCAAAGTTAAATTCGTAAGCTATCCTCATGGTTTTTAACTACCTAGGCTTTTTTAACAACATATTCTTTTATATGCGTCCAATACATCGGAATAGATATTGTTTCATTAAATATATTTATGAATGATAATACTTTACCAGCTAATTCATACCCTCAGTATCATGTACGTAATGTTTTGTAAGATTTCCATAGAGCTTTAATATAGAGCTATACCTACTTATAAAATCTTAACAAAAGCTAATCTCAGTTATTGTTGCATATATCTAATTCACTTTCTGAATTAAGTTTCTAACTGCCTCAGCTTAAAGTTAATCAAACGATTGACACTCTCCCGAGTGTTGTCAATACAAAGGCAGAGGAAATAAATTGGCTCAATGTTACTTTGGAAGAGAGCTAATTATGATCCCGTAAAACGAAAACAGATCCAATTGTGGCGCGGGGCGGGGCGGGGGGGGGGGGGGGGGGGTGGCGGGGGGTAGGGCGGGGTAGCAGTCAGAAGGTAAAGGAAAGGAAAGCCGAAAGTCATTGCGTGTTTAGTGTCTAATGAGTTGAGCGGCGCTAGCTCGATGACGCGCCGACGATCCGATTGATTAGCTCTTTTACGAGCCGAGAGATTGAAGAAGACGTATTCAAATCAGTTTACGGGCGACGACGAGTTCGTTTGATTTGTCAGTTAAATTAAATATTGATTTGAAGTAACAGTACGATAAGTTAATTTATATTACAATGTTCAAAACTACACTTAAACAATTTTTTTAAAGTTCATATAAAATTAATTAACAAAAGTAACTGTAGAACACGTTTTATTTAATCAAATGCTTTAATTGTTTATTCTATATTTATTAGAATAGAATGCTTTAGAGTTTAGGGGAGTACGAGTATAACGCTCTAACGCCGCCGTTATTCGGTAATGAACTTGGTATCGATATAACCGCATCTATGAAGTCTCACTTTATATTTAATTGTGAGGTTAACACAAATGAGAGAGTAACGCAATAAAGCAATAAGTAGTTGAACGAGGCGTGATTTGATTGTCAGTTGCCAGTTGCCAGTAACGAGTTGCGAGTTGCGAGTTGCCAGTCGGCGGCGGGAGTCGGAGTCTCGCAGGAAACAATAGAAATATTCTGCAAAGAGCTAATAACGTCGCTGTCACACCGCGATAGGCCGGGAGGCGCCGAGTAGTTCTGGCTGGTTTACTTGAGCGCACACACATTACAACGAAAACACTTCATGTATAAGCACGAGGTTTTTATTTTAATATTGTATATTGTAAACTTTGAAGAAGTCTATAAAAAGTAATTTATAATCCGAAGTGAATTTGTAATTATGTGGTAACTAGATGTTATTAATAATATTTAAATTGTGATTTGATGTTGTGCTATAGAGCAGCTAAAGAGAAGCAAGTCGTCTTGTTAGCATCTACATAGATAGACCTATACGAATGTACGTTCTGTGACATCATTTCAAATCTATTCATTTTTAATGTAAATTATTTGAACTACAAACGATCTAGTTTTACTGTTAAACTGTTGTAATAGACAATTTTTCAAAATGTCTAGTGATATCGTATTGTTAGATAGCGTCGCTCTCCGCCTGGAGCGGCCAGCCCCGGCCGGCTCCCGGCCTGCGCCCGACCGCGAGTATTTGCGAGCGCCGTTATTAGCCAACTTGTCGACGCCTCATTTATAGCTAACTAAACTATAATATTAATAATCATTATCCTCGGGCGGGCGCGGAGCGGGGGCGCGCGGGGAGCGGGGCGGGGCGCGGGGGGCGCGGTGACACACAAAAGAGCATTGTTAGAGTGGATCAAAGCTTAAATGAATTTAATTGTCGCGCAATCAATAAGGCACAGAATGGCTCGCGCGCGACGCGCCGCATTCGAAGCCGCTGGACCAGAGAGCCTTTGAGCTTTTTATTAATTTCGCCCTTATCAACGATTTGAATGCCGATTGCCGGCGACACAATGCTCTTTGATATGCCGATATCTGATATTGTGTGCGACTTGCGAGCTGCGAGCTGCGAGCGACGCGCCGGGATCGGGCATTGGCGCGATCGAGCGATCGAGCGATTGTGTCGACTTCATTACGAATTAAATCATAAAATGTAATTTGTTGTGCTCGACGGATCATCGCCGGCGCTTCATCAAATATTGAATTCCAAACATTCGTGATGGCATTTCATTAAATTCATACTTGTTGTGTATTTAATTGATTAAATATAATGAGCTGCGTCAATTCTCAAACCTCAATCAATAGCGGTTACGAAAAGTAACTTAGATTAAATTATCGTATTGCCCTCGAAGGCGAAGTCAAAAGCAATCTTCATTTAAGTGGCTTGTTTACAAGTTGCTCGGAACTCCGTCGAGTGGAGCACAGAGCACAGGCTGCACAGTCCACTGGACACAGGACACAGATCCAGGACAGATAATTTTACAAAGGAAAACAAAAACCTTTTTCTTTAAAAGTTCTGTCAAGCATTTTTTTTTTGGGTAACTAATCCCAAATAACAGCGTGATAGGTACTGTCTCACCTTCCTCGATAAGAGGACTATCGAACACAAATTAATTTTCAAATATTTTTTTCTAGTTTAATTACCTACAATTGAAGTAAATTCATTTGATCAGAAGAGAACATGCACTAGTTACTTGTGCACCCCTCGTTGTTGCTGCATCCCCTGAAAGGTTCATAACTGTAAGTTTATTTTACCTACGAAATAGTAACTATAATACCACTATTAAGAAAAAAATATAGGTCCGGTCCATTATTCGTTTATTCTTAAGCATCTAGAATTGTCGTAGAAAGCATATCTAAGTTGTTTTGTTATGTCTGTAAGTGCCGAGTTAAAGATTTTTCTATCAAACATTTATTTCAAAAACAGTTAAATTCATCTATCATTAAAGTACACCCATATTAATTAAATTATATTTCAGGATATAATACGGTAACATAATAAAAAAAATACCGTATCGATATTAAAAATTCTTATGATTTAAATTTATTTCAGTAACACAACGCTGTAAGGTTTGCTTTTCATAATAGCTAATCAAATTTTTATGTACAAGGAAATAAACTAAATTAATAATTTAGGCTGAAATAATTTAAAATATTAAGAAGGTATACCGATTGTTTTTAAACTTCTTGATCATAATAATCGAAATCTACGGGAACGAAGTCGCGAACACAGCCGGTTATTAGATAATCCTCTATAATTGTATTTAAACTGTTATCTGCTAACTGACGTCGTTTTAATTTGTACTTACAAGTTTAAATTAACAATTGATCGAACCTTCCATATCATTTAATATGACAAGTCGCTAAGCAGTTTAACTAAACATTTTAATTGTTGCCCGAACAAAATGGAATCATTGAACTAGTACTATTGTGAGCTTTTATATTATTCCAGTGTCTGTCTCTCGACCCTTCGCTCTTTAAATAAACATTTATTTGTTTCCGGCTTATAAGAGTTGAATAGACTTGTTGCGAAAAAATATCTTGTCTGTTTTTGTGAAGGGTGAAGGTTCAGGCCTTTCGGTAATCGTGTCTTCGAGTGAATAGTTAGCGCTGCCGTCAAATACTCACGTTTACATTTATAAAGCTAAGAAGTTCATATTATAGTTTAGGTACAAGTTGGTAAAAGAGTAGCAATACCGGCAAAAAAGTTTTCTGTGTGTCAACTGTCATCTTCTCCAGGTTCGCCTCTTCTAGTTACAAATCTTTGACAACATTCATATCCAAACATTCTCACGCATTTTTCAAGTAATAATACTATTCAGCTCCAATACTTAAATAATAGCATAGTAAGCTTACAGTATTTGAAGAGAGAACTGTTGTTACAACAAATCTAAATATTTTAAGTCCTCGGATGAGCCTATCGTTAGGCATTCCTGATTTAGCAAACTTAGCCTGATTTAACAAAGATTTGTGGTCAGTTAGGAGCGTAATGTAATTGCTGCTCGGATGTGTGCGGGGTGATGCGAGGGTGGGGGAGGTGAGGGGGTGAGATCACTAGGATGCAGAATTTAATATTGGCGGCGAGCGGGTTAAGGCGACGGGTAAATAAAACTCAGTGGGATGTTAAGGGGCAGTCCAGCGGCGAGTCGAACACTGCCAATATACGATTATACAATAGTGATCTAACTAGAGCATTCTTTAGATTTTTGTAATATTCGTTTAAGTATTAAAGAGCTTACCTACAAGAGGAGATTAATTGTAAGATTGATGTAATACAATTATACTTCGATGTATGCTAAGTTCGCTACTATTTCTTTTGGTAAACTAGTTCACCATTTACAACTTCTTACCCTCAGGTGGCATGTGTACCTACCCACTAAACATATAATGTTTGATTATTCGCAGTCACCATTTTTGTTTGGTGACGTGCGTACTTCGCATGAAACCAGAGTTCGACCACTATCACCACTAGACTATAAGAGTAGGTCTTATATTGTATTATCACACTGCCGCAGTAATAACAGCTGTTGTCATATTTACTTAAAGGTTAATATTTTTCTTGTTTTAAACTTATATTCTAGTAACGAATTTTCCTTTTGTGTGCAAACTTACCCACCACTAAAGTATGTACTTCGTTATCTGAAACATTTGCCGTCGTATAAGAATAAAATATCGTCCAGTCGTGGAGAGACTTCCCTTTAAGCGTGTGTCTGCGGATATTTTTACAAACGTTATTACTGGCTGGGCGCTCGCGGGGCGAGGGCGGGCGGCCGCGGGGGCGCGCGGGGCGAGGGGTGTGGACACTAGTCGCTTAGCTTTCTTTATTAAATTCTCGTTTGGGGTCGCAGCTCGCATTAGAGCCGAGCCCCGCACTCCTCGTCGGCACGTCATCTGTCAACGATTGTAAATCTGATACGATGCTCGATAGTTATTAACATTTGCTTACGAAAAGATCAACAGTGGACTACAAAATATAAATAGAACCAATAGCTCATGATCGCCTTCACTGAAATGTTGAACGCGGATCAAACACGTAAATAGTCTTAGTTTGTCAAGGTCTTTTGGAAGAAGTATACTTTTATCATAGTTGTCAATAAACAATTTATTTATTTAATAAACTTATTAATCACTTCCGACACAAAATTGGCCTATAAATTTTTACATAATTCAATTATAAAACGTTAATTTTATATAATTAAAGTATAACAAAAATTAAACTTACTTCTAAAGTCTAAAATTAGGTTAATGCTTTTACTACAAAACAAAATACTAAATATAAAAGTAAAAATAGCGCCACCTAGTGCACAAATTTAGAAGTAATAGCTAAGGAAAAATGAATATAGATGGCGCATTTCTTTCTCGTATTGGTGAGCTGTTCTCGTGATGCTAGTTCGACTATGTAACAACAGAGGTCGCTGTAACATTGTTTTAAAAATATTATATCTAAGCTTAGTCATAAATTCGTTTTCATGTTTATTCATCCGCAACTTTAATATTATGTCCACGTAATTTTCTGACGTCAATAATTTATGGACTTAAATACCATAATTTTATTGTACTAAGTCTTTCCACTTAGTATTATCTAAAATATCACGATTACACCAGGAAAAATATTTCGCTAAATAAATGGACTATAAATGTGGAAACTGTAGCCGTACGTTCACGGGTCTCTGTACATCGCACTTAATTAAAATACTTGTATTGTATGTTAATTAAAGGATAAAAGGGAAAGGCAAAAAAGAAAATTTAATAGAACGTAACGACACTCGCCTTGTAAAATGGACACAACACAGAGGAACCAGAGAGTCGACTGTTTTTTCATTTCGCTACTATACCTAATTGTAAATTATTTTACGAATCGAATCCATAAAATATTAAGATTGATAAATGCTGTAATTACTTTATTAAAATTGTAATATAGTAAATATTGTGAGGTAGACACCGCACAAAATCATACTATTAAAAGTATAGTATAAAGAGTATTTGTCTCCCGAGCTGGGGACGTGTAGTACGTACGGTATCAATTATCGTGGACCTTACACTTTATTAAATTAGAATAGCTCACATTTATAGATCACACATCTATAGATGTTCGACTCCATGTGATCTCTTTCCCAATCGCCGAAGGGCTGAAGCGGGTGTTTTTGGGTTTTTTCAGCGGCTTTGACTTGCAAATTGCAAGCGTTCCGACCCCGCCCGCCGGCTAGCGTTGTAATTAAAAATTGGCGACACACGCGCGCTCTAGCGGTGAGTAGCAAAACTATTACTAAATTTTACGTTTTAAATTTCAATGCACGTATGGTATATTTATATATTTTTTATTAAATTGACTAAAATTATTTTTAATTAATATTATATTTGCTGTAAGGCAAAACTGGTGTATTTTCAATTATTCAAATAATTTTATTAAGCATAATTTCATGTTCCGCCTGATTTTGCTAAAAGTGTTTTTGCTACTCGACGCTAGATGGCAAAAAAGAATGATGTGCCTCAAGACGGCTTTAATAGTTTCTTATAATTTCTCTTTTATGTTATAATATGTTTATAAATACTGTGTTTAAAATCTATCAATAAGATTAATGTAATGCTATAACCGCAGAGATTGTGAGGAGTTTTGCAAACACGTTTGTTGTTCTTTGTCGCAAAAATATGGCTGTTATTCAGCATAAAAGTTTATTAGGCTTTTAATTAATAAATAGGATTCTTTATATCTTGGTATTGCTACGGCATCGAAAATAAAACGAGATAAGAAACCACGGGACGCGGCTAATAATTCAAGAAATTAGTTTGCTATTAGAATTGGAAAATAATTGAAGTGAGAGATAGTCACATTTATTACAAATGGAATATTTTGTCCCCTCGAGTCGATCGCTTAAAATGTAAACAAGGTAATTCGTGTAATAGTTCGGAGGCTCGCAGTGACGGCTACTAATCGCCGCACTAGCTGCACAATTAGTACAGCCGTAATGTGTGGGTGGCGTGCGCGCCCGGCCCGCCCGGCCCGCACAGCCTGCACTCCGTGACGGTGTACGCACATTACCCGGACAAACATACACTAGGATATTGTTAACAGTTCTCACATCTTCCGTTGTTAGAAATATTTTTAAAATGCTATCATATAAACGTAAAGAAAAGATAAATAGGAGAAATGAGTGACACAAAACATTTAGAATAAATTATGGTCCATATATATTCCACTACTAACTACTAACGTACTAACTTTGGTAACGCGCCATCTCTCGCCGATAAACCATAGAATATTTATAAATCCGCATCGTTATTCTTTATCATTGCATCATACATAATCATCACAATAATCACCAAAACAATCATAATCTTCTCTACCTTATTCAATCTTTTGATTATTCTGAACAATAATAATAAAATCTCCTAAGGGGCTCTTAGTCTAGGCCAGTGGTGAGTGGGCGTTCCATCATTTGTTGATTCGGTTAAATAATGCGATGCAAATTAACTAAAAACGTCGCCGCTCATTACACACCACTCTTTGATTTGTTTTGCTTTTGGAGATCCTTAATTTAAAATACAAAGACTTTCATTTATATATTTCTTAGCGCTCCTCCAACCTCCAAGCAATCTAACTTTCGACATTAGCATGTAAGAAGATAAATGAATATAAAATGCAAAAAATTCTAAGCTACTTACATTACTCTTAAACTTACAAACTTACATTATTTGTATTCGTTTTGTTGCTAGTTTTTGTAACCGCCCAAATCTGAATCAATTATATTATTCAGAATTACTATTTTGTCAATGTCTTTAAAATATTATTGTTTGTGTTTTACGGAACCCCTTTTAATAACTGGTAGTAAGAAGTTGACAGCCACGCGAAGCTAAAGTTAAGTTACAACTTATGACGCGCAGATAGCGCTGACTGATGACTTCGTGGTCGCGTGTTCGGTGTACACTACGCACTACAGCCTACACACTATGTAGTCTACTTATAAGATTATAATTTCATGCACTATACACTTATTGATTCTTTTCTACTTAGAAACCTTGGTAAAATTCAAACAAAAGAAGGTACTGTCTGATAACAATGTAATACTTATTTAAAATTTATTATAATTATTCTTGAATCATATTGAATTGTAAGATATCTTAATAAGTATAGTTTGAAAAATTCATATATTTATCAGCTCATGTATATATATTTGTCATTATAAGATATCTAGTTTAAAATACATAAATAAATATAAGAATTGATTGAAGACTTTGGCAAGGATTTTATAAGAATCACTGAATTGGATATATTATAACGAACCCTTAATAGTTAATACGAATGTTCAATAAGTCTACTAAACAAAACAAACGCAAATATCGTCTTGCGTAACGCAATGCGAGATGAGCGCTCACTGCGGGGGAGGTGCGGCGCTGTGCGGGGGCAGAGGGGTGGGGTGTGAGATGGGGGGAGGTGAGGTCCAATAACATGGTAATGTACGTTTGCGCGCTAATCGAGTGTGACTGCGCGAGTAGTTTTTACAATGGGATTACATTGTGCCATTGATGGTTTTATTCTTTTATTTTTGGATTTTAACCTCTCCTGTGTTAAACGTATTAATGACAGTTCGGGCGCATACGCTCGTCCGATATCGGACTCTCCACAGACAGGGGTTCGAGCGCAAATTTTTGAGACATAGGATTGGAAAAACCAGATATTCTCTAAATCTAGTTCAAATTTTGTTAAAGTACAGTTACATTTTATAACTAAGATATATTTTTGTAATTTCTAACACCTCTTACACTTGAACTTGAAGTGTATTGCAACTATTCTAGGAGAAATAATATGGGTCTCATAAAAC
>DWAJ01002419.1:0-17642 GCA_018238005.1 Eurema mandarina
ATATCTTACTTAATCTCACACACACACACATATATATATATATATATATATATATATATATATATATATATATATATGTATATATATATACACTAGCTGTGCCAGCGACTTCGCCTGCGTAGAAAAGTGACTTTGGGCAGCATTTTTGAAAATGCCAAACCAGCGCCAACAAAACATTCAGCAAGTTCAACGTGATTCTTTAAATTGCCATAACTTTTTTATTTATCAACCGATTGACATGAATTAAACACTAAATGTTAAGTGCAGCTTACCACAATATAATTGAAAACCCTATCTAGATAGGATAAGCCGTTTCTGAGATTAGCGTGCACAAAAAACAGACAAAAATTCCAAAAATCATTGTTTTAGGTTCTATTTGCGTTAATAAAGGTCTCCTGTAATATTTTTTCTCATGTATCTTCCATGTACAGAAAGGGACTCGTTACGTTTTTGTTATATGTACTGATAAAGGCCCAAGACGTGTATAATGTATATAAAGTTAACACCTCATAGCAATTACGAACACTCGAATGGAACACGTTTGAAAGCCCGTATTGAGTGATCGTAGACGAAGACAATATCTATGGAGTTCCGTGACAAAACGGCACGAAATAGAAGCATTTCGTGTGTAACAATACGCTTTGTGTCACTACTCACTCCAATCTCAAAAGGATATTTGAATGTATTGAAGTCAAAGAATTTCACCGACGCCGCCCCATTCGAATCGAATTCACACCAATACTGATTTAACGTAATCCTGTCATATCGAAAGTATATTGTTATTTTAAATTAAAGTACCATCATATATATATGTTTATTTTAATATACTGGATATGTACATTAAAATTAATATACAGTGTGTTACAAAACAAGAGTCCGATCCGAAAACCTTTCACTATATACTGGCAGTAGGTCCTTTTTTTGCTATCGTTTTGAAAAAATAACGTAATTAAATTTTTCAAACAAAAAAAAATAAAATAAGTAAACATCATATATATGGCAATACAGTCTCGCGATCACGTACTCTGATAGCTATAGTGTCTGTAGGGTCTAGGAACCGTACGTGAGTTGCCAGCGTTTGTGAATTTCCTTGATTTTAGTTTAATTTTTCAATAGAAATATAATCTTTAACACTTTATCGTATTGTTATTTTTAAATATAGATTTTTTTATTTTATTTTATTCGAAAAGGTTTTTAGGTAGAGTATATCACCCTTTTGGCTCGGACACATGTTTTGTAAAACACTGTATAAACGGTGTGTTTTTTAGCACTCTTTATTAATGCCTTACTACATAACAAATAAATATTGCTCTCAAGTTCTTTAGTCTACGGTAAATTAATAATAGTTCAAATAAGTGTGTATTGTAGATAACTAAATTGTATAGAATAGATAAGCTAGCTTCATAGACTTAAATGTTTCACATTAAGCCTATGTTAATAATTACATAGCAAAAACAGTTTAACATAACTCGTATCCCAGTAAGTAAGGCTTTCTGTTTCCGAGTGTTAACAAACTCTTGACAGTAAGCGAGCTCAGCCCTTTGTTAATTAAGATAACACATTCGTATTTACACACAACTCAGATGTATGTATCTTCATACAAAAACGATTGTTTAAATAATTTTTGTAAGCTCTGTGTAGGACCATTTTGGTAAGGATTTATGTGGGATATTTTAGCGTTTTTGAGAGATGAAATTTCAGTAAATATCTTTTAATGCCCCAAAAATGGCAAGAAAGAAGGTGCTATTTTGGTATACTTATAAACAAGACTGTATATAAATCGATAACAATAAATAGCAATAATTAACTTTAAGTATTTTTTACATGTAGGTGTTTCCTCTCTCGTTATTTATTTCAAAATAAATATTGTTGAAATAAGTTTTCAGATAGGTACGTTGTATTTCTCTGTTACTTGTTGTGTATTTCCTTTAAAAGTCATTTGATCACTGAAGCAACTAACAAACAGAAACTTTTACTCATTATCTCATCTAATTACGATATATATTATAGATCAAAAAATAAAAAGTAATGTCGTAGCTCTTAGTTTAATGAAACAACTTTATAAATTTTCTAATATCTCCGTCGCGTCCGATGTTTTCTTGAATTTCTTCTTTTCTATTTTGCTTAGTATTTCTTTCAAGCTTCTAACAATGGGTCAATATTATCTCACAGTCTTGTCATGGAAAGCTAAGACTAGCAATTAAAATAAAATGCTTTCTCTAACAGTTTAGACTTAGTGGTTTATTATATTTATGCTTCAAAACAGCTAGGAAAAAGGTAAAGTCGTAGAAAGCTTGGAGTTTAAGATACATTTTATATTAAAATATAATCAAGTTGATCAGAAATGTTTATATTATATGACGTTTAACAGTATCTACCTTTAAAAGATTATTACGATTTGTCCTTTAAATTCAGACGTTATAATATGAACAATTCAATACAAGTCATAATATAGTATTTCGTCGGAGATGTCAATGCGTTTTGTGTGCTAAATGAGAGCTTATATTTTCCTGCCCACCCTTCTTTGCTTCATCTTATTTTTCTACCTTATATCTTTACTTAATCATTTTAGAGGCCAACTCGAAGTAATTCCCGCATTGTCAGTCTTTAAAACGTTCATCGACGTAGTTGAGAGCTCACGATAATATTCATCACACGTCATATAAAACTGTTAACAATTAGTCGTGCCCCGCGGTTTTTCTCGTTTTGATTCCGTTCCTGGAGCAATACCGGGATACAAAGGATCCTATGTGTTAATCCAGGGTCTACCTTTATGGCAAGTTTCAGACAAATTCATTCAGAAGTTTCTATGTAAAAAAACAACAAACATCCAAACATCCATACTTATAAACTTTCATATTATTACATAGAATAAAACAAAGTCGCTTTATTTAGTCTGTCCCCATGAAGCTTAAACCTTTAAAACTACGGAACCGATTTATATGCGGTTTATTTTATCAGATAGAGTTATGACTTGTAAACACAATCAGAGGAAGGTTTATGTGTGTAATACATGCATAAATGCAGGTAAAACCTAGTTGCTGGGCTAGTTTATAATATTCGTTAGATATAAAGTTAATTTAACGAAACCCAAATAGCTGCATAATGTTTTTGTCAATCAAACGAGCTTATTCATAGCTTTTTTTTACGCCAAAATTTGTCTCATAACTAACCTTATTTATAGGACAATAGAGCTCATTTCACATCAAACGCGCCGAGTAAATGATAAACGTTTCCGTAAAACGTTTCTTTTATACAAAACACAATCAAGTTTCGAGTGAAAATGTTCCTGTAGATTTCGGTAGGCGAATATAAAATTACGATTTGGGGCTCTTACAATTTAGTCCAGAGATAAATTTTGAGTATATATTTTTTTAGTCATCAGATAAAATTGAGATATATATAAAGAGAGATATTTATTTTGTTATGTTTTATATTTGCGTGGAATCCGTTTCCGTATTTGTTCGATTTTTTTCGAGTAAAATTATTGCATATAAAACTCACAAATAAAATGGCGCCCTAAGCCTAAATTTATAAGCCTTTTCATCAAGGCCATTCATTACAAGATTCAAAAATCTTATGAAAGTTACTCTTATATTCAAATACTTAGCTAAATTCATTGCCCTCTTTTCGAGTATAAATAAATATGTTCATTTTTTAATTAATTTTAAGAACGATGTAACAAAATAACCAGCGAGAAATAACAAAGAAAAAAGTGTGACGGAACGTCAAAATATGAACGTCACAGATAATAATAATCCTTTAAAGATTTTATACATAAAGTTCTATTTTTTTATATGTATATGGCACTAGCGTTTAGCTTTTTGCCAGTGTCAATGTTATAAGAGGCAACGTGGTCAAGATAAAAGTCGATATGAGTCAAGTAAAATCGTCATCAATTCATCTTTAGTCGAGTCAGTCGTTTCTTTCTGTCATTCGTAAAGTGATAGTAAACTTTACGAAGAACCTCGACGAATCTTGGAGCAATCGGAACGGCGCTAACATGCACTCTCGAATGAATTCTTCATTTCCTGGACACTTACTAGCTAATTTACTGCATGATTTACTGTCACAATCAAACATTAAATCACTCCAAGCACCAAAAAACGAATATTCAATTGAGATTACAAATAGACGCCGCCAGATTCCCGCCAAAACTCTAAATAAAATTTGTCTTCACAAAACATAGACTATAGACAACAACGCGCTTCAAAAAAAGAAAAAGCAACAACAGATAAAGTTTAATCAATACAAACTATGCAGGATTATTCGATAGGAAGCAAGGAGTCTTATCGCAACAGGTTGAATAAGAGGGGATGAGGGGATATTGTCAATTTTCATGGCTTTGTAGAGTTGGAGCAACAATCGGGCGGATACGACGCTTCGACAATCCGATTGTAGAGAAAGAAATAAGGGTTTATTTATACAATAGTACTTTTTAACTTTACAGTCTTATTTAAGAAGCTTTGTGAAAGACAACCTTATTAGGAAGGAAACTGTCCTCTAATTTTATCGTTGTAAAGTTGTATTGATCTGTTCTTAAAATATACACAAATTTTATAGAAAAGACAACAATTTTATAAAATACCTACGTATATAATTAAGACTGTTATTTATATTTGTGAATTAACCCGCTCATAATTAATTTTATAAATATCGGTAAGGATGTAATTCAGAATTTTAGACAATAACTAAATATATAAGTAAACCTTTATTTTACTTTAATATTAATGTTTGTCATTCTATACCGTTCTATTGATTAATTATAGAAGGAATATTGTTTAAGGTTTTGTTCTATATTGGCAAACAAAAAATAAAGGGGAAATACATAAATATAATATGTACACCTAAAATAGAAACAGACATACCAACATCAGGTTCTATTTCTGGAATCTGTTTTAGATTTGTTAGTCAATTAACATTTCAATATAAAATTCAATATCTATCTGCTTGTTAATAACTTTTACATTTAAATAAACTAAAATCGAAACAGACTAACGCAAACAAAATAGAAAAAGTAACTTTATCTCGTTCAAAACTACTGACGTTCTATTTTTAAAAAAGGAAATAAAAATTGTGCATACGAAATAAAAAAAAATCATAGTTCTATAATGTCTCTTTCATACGTTGAATACAAGGTAATACTGTGGTGTCACTAATAAGATGAGCACAATAGACCCTATTGGCATTCAAGATCGCGTCATCGGCAGGTTCCGCCATTTCTCAGCTTGCACTACTTGCCTTTGTACAAGGTTATTGCTTCCGTGTCGTAATTATTCACTAACGTTTCATAAACAGGTAAGGGGAAGGCAAGAAGGATTTGTTGGCCGGCTACAACGTTCATTATCCAGGAGTTTTTGTTGTGTACAATAGTTACCGAGTTTATTGCCTACAGCTTTTGTTTATATAAGCTTATAGCTTTACAAAAAATTATGAACAGGCAAGAAATGTTGTTATCTATCTTTAGTAATAGTCCTTGCTATACTTTCCTATACTTAAGTTTACAACGTCTAGTATGTAGTTATATTGATTTATTCTAACATTTAATATTAGGAAAAAAGGCAAGAAAAAACTATTTGGCTTTATTTAAATTTCTTACTTATATTTTTTTGGTTGACTTCGCTAAGATATAATAAACAAGTAAGAAAAAAGCAAGACTATATTATCTGACTGCAATAATATTTTAATATTATATAGCTCATACCAATTGCCAGACAATTTATTGAATTCTAACACTTGTTTCCATCAAATTTATTACAGGTAATACGCTAAGCATTTTATTATAAAAAAAATAAATTTAAAATGTAATTAGGTAATTCAATTTCATAAAATAATATTTTTTGTTTACGTAAGCGGTTGAAACCACGAAGGTTTACCTTAGTTTAATTTCTTTTATAAAATATTAAATTGTTATGTTAATTTTAACAGCTGTTACACCGTAAAACTAGCGATGCAAATAAAACATTTTCGTTTCATAAATTAAAAATAACATTTTGCAAAATATAAATATCTCTAGTTGTAGGTTGTAAATGTAAAATGAATTGTTGTTCGTTCGTCATGCTTGTTAAAACTCCAAACTGAGTGGACCAATTTGCTTTATTTCAATTTCTGATCTTGCGATAATAAAATAAAATATAAGCCGCATATTAATTATCAATTAAGAACTGTTCCTATCTATAAAAATACTTGATGTATTAAAAAAAATCACCCAGAAGAAATATTTGTAATCGTGTCGAATTTGTATTTTCCTATAATATAGAAATGAATCGCCAAATGTGCTAGTAAGTACATAACGCGATAGCAGCTAAATTAATTTCGATAATTCTTTTTTTTAATATTCCTTGAAGTACGAAGATTTTAAATATTAAGAATAGTTAACATAGGTCGGCAGCATGAACGATTTCGCATCGCTCAGCTAGTTTTACATTTAAATAAGTGTAATTTACATCTATCTAAGGTATAAAGTTCCATTAAAGATGCAACATTCTTAAGAACCTAATAACCTTATTATAATGTATAAGATGATATTTCTAATTAAAATTGCAAAGTCCAGACGGAAAAGCGCGCGAGCTCAGCCCCGCCCACCGCCTAATGAATGCCATCTGAATACCCGTGTATGAAACCGCACTCCATTTTCAACTGGTTTTAAAACAAAAAAGGACCAATGTCATGAAGTTTTGTATAATATATTCCCTTGCAGCGCTGTCTGCAAAACGTTTTTAATTAAAATGTTGCTAGAAACAAGCAGTAAACCATTTGTGGTTGGCGTTTATAATTATATTGGTTTTTATTACCTTTTTTCAAATATTTAGTGTTATGTGATATGTTATGATTGTTTATGACTTTGTTAACATGCTATGAACATAATTTGATTTGTTACACTATATTATTACGACCACGATAAAAGGAATCTTGCTTTTGAAGTGATATCCTTTTTCACGCACTGGACTATTTATTTTATTTCTACACTATTTATAATTGATATCTTGATTTAGGAGTAAAGTGTTACAAAGATAGACAGGCAGAATTACTTACTTTGCGTTAATTATATTACTTGGAAATTAGGAATGTGTAACGTATCAAAGCTTCGTCCAAGAAAACCAATAATACTCAATTAAGCTGACAACATTGACGGAACACACGCTTCAATAATAAATAGCAGATCGTATGAGCGAACAACAATAAGCTCAATTAGTATGGAATCGCATCAATAATCAATCAAGTAGGTGCTTGGAAGACGACACGCGCTGCACTAGGTAACAGAGTGGGTTTACATGTAATCGCCTCGTACATTTGCATAGCTACCAAGAGATCGCCACTTAGGAATGAATTATTGATCTCTTGACGGGCATTTCAATGTTCCAAAGTGTTTATCGCCCTCAAATGTCAGATGGGACCAAATAATGCGTGAACATTTGTGTAAAGGACTATAAGCACAGTCAACTACTGAAGTAGATGAAAGCATTCAAAATTATAACAAATAATTGTTTAGAATGAAAATAATGATTCGTGAGGAATAAAATATCTCGTCGTTAGTATTTAACAATAAGTGGTAACCAAGACGACAGACGGATGGGAAAAGGAATAGGGGCAGAAAACCCACCCGCTGGATAGATGCTATTACTAAATACCTGGAGTGTAATACTCAAAAGGAGTGCCTTTTGAGTATTACACTCCAGGTGTAGTGACATCTAACCCAAAACGGACGATACGGAAGAGCCCTGACCTGCAGATCTGCTTATGGTGGTCACGACCCTCAGCCATGAGGTTACGAAGAAGAAGAAGAAGGTAACCAATAGTTTTCTTTAATAAGATTGATTTATTAGTTTTGAGACGTATTGTAATACTCTAATTGTGTAAACTGTTGCCCGCGACTCCGTCCTTCCGCCCTATGTTTTATCTCATTTTTCATTAAAATCGGTTCAGTGGTTTGGCCGTGAAAGCGTTAAATTATAAAAAGTTTCAGCCCCTCGCGCAACCTTTTGGAGGTTGATTTAAAAAAAAACAAATATATATCTTTGTACCAAATTTCGTTCTAATCGGTTCAGTTGTTTTAGCGCGATGGAAAGATAGACAGACAGACAAAGTTACTTTCGCATTTATAATATTAGTATGAATTATATGAATCGTATTGCTTTGCTACGAAAATCCAATTATATGCCAATAGATGTATAATACGAGATCCCATACTAGTATTATAATATTATACTCGTACAGTAAAATATAGTAATAGTATGGATTGAAATAATGGCCGCACCTTGAGGTTATGCCGGCGTTTTTTTTTGCTCCTGGGGCAATATCGTGACAGAAAGTATAATATATGTCAATCCAGGCAGTAGAACCAGCCAAAAAAGGGAGAAAGAGTCACAAACATCCTTTCATCCACTTATCCATAATACCTTCAAACTTACGCATGTATTTATCAATATTCGTTATTAACTGTACCTGTTTTACCTCGTTAAGATAGCCCAGGTATGAACTGAAAATCACCTTTAGAATTTATAAGACTAGTTCGTATAGCTCATTTAAAGCCACGACGGCAAACGAGCTACCGTATCGAGCGGGGTTAATTCGAACAAAGTAAACAACATTAATATTCTGTTAAAGCGCGAACAAATGTTAGGCGAAGATGTTATTAAGCGGGTAAAACTCAGTTACAAGACAGCAAATGCAACGGCGCCGCGCTCGCATTGCAAATGACCTGGCGCTCCTCGTGAAATGTCATCGCTGGCTGCTTTGAATTTTTTTCATCTGCGAAACACTCAGTACGTTCACCTCTTGATTAACTTTGGACTTTTATGAGATTTCTTTCCAACTTATGTTTTAAATTTAAAGGACCCACGTGCTGGGAACTTCGTAGCTTTGCAGATTTGCAAGTTGTATCGTTTATGAGCGTTAAATAAAATAAAAGAGATAATCATTTTTAAAGAAATAGATGATAAATTTAATTTTATAAATATGGAAGTGCTACGTGCTCTGTATTAAGGAAACAAGAAAAGTTTAAAAACTAAATCGATACTATTTATCAATTACCCGACTATGTAATGACTGACACTAAATTTTCTAAGGCCTATGTAACATGTGCTATTATCATAAATCTTTTGACTACTCTTTCATGAAAGTGTCAGTAGTTTAGGTACTATTATCGTACATATATACACTGCCAAAATCATTCCGTTCTTATTCGTAGTCGGGTAAAAAATATAAAAGTAACTATATCTCATCCTTATAAGAGCATGGAGTTGATTGATGAGGATATTTCTTCGATACCACTTTGATTAGAACCAAATGATCTGCATCACAAAGGTGACTTTTTAATTATACGTCTATTTTACATTGTGCTTGCATAACAATGAGGATTTACGGCAATTTCGTCATGGTGAAATTGTATTTTTCCTTTGATTTTGAAAGCGAAAGGTTACAGTGGTTGAAAGGAGTGTGAAATGAGATCTTAGTAATTTAGGTTTTTTTTGTTATGGTGGGCAAAAAATCAACTCCTTTGTTAAGCAGGAGGTTCGCTTAATGGTAAACCACCACGTAGGCTCATGGAAATCAGCTAACTAACGCCATGGGAAAAACTTATTGTCAATATAATTTTTCATTTCCAAAAAATATATGTATATTTTAACACGGGAAGTAAACATTCGTCGCAAATCTATATGTTAAATATTATATAACTGAATAGTTCATCACATTGTTTAAATGGGAAAATCTTTGGAACAAAAACAAAAACACTTTGTATATATAAAAGTTCTATTAACTATTTAACTATTACCCTTTCGTGCCCTTACTCGGGAGTAAGGACACGCGGACAAAACCGCGGGACGTGAATAGTTTTAGCAGCATACACAAAAATACTAATTAGCCGTTATTTCATTTCAGAGTCCGTTTAAATAACCGACCTTATTCAATGCTCATTTCTTTAGAGCTCACTTTGCAACGAACTCCCAAGACGTCTGAAATGTTCAGTTTTTACCACGAAAGCAATTTCGATAAACATATCTGTATGAGAACTTTAAAAGATTAGATAGTTCCTCGCATGCGGCCGCGGCAGTGGGCTCCGACTCTCTGAGGACGCATTACCTCCCTACTTGGCTTTTACCATGAAATAAGCACTCCATACCTGAAACTATATTTCTTCTTGTAATATGATTATATTCGTACTGTCTTAACGAATAAATCTATATACAAAACGCATAATCCATACTAATATTATAAACGCGAAAGTATTACTGTAGGTATGTCTGTTTTGCTTTCACGCTAAAACTACTGAACCCATTGTAGTGAAATTTAATACACACATATATGTATATAGTCTAGAAAAAAGGTTTATAAGAGGGTGTAATGGGGGGGTCAAAGTTTATTTGAAAGTCCACGCGGACGGAGTCGCGGGCAACAGCTAGTACATAGTAATAACATTTTATTGTATGAATGTACTTAAACATCATACTTAAACACATAATATATGTAATATACGTATAGTTGCATTCTGCGGTTTTACTCGCAATATTAAAACGTACATTCTACAATTTAATAATTTTTTTACTCTAGACGAAGGTTAAAAGTATAAGCCTATATTCGAGTAGAAAATACTATTTTAACATGTCATTGTTTAACCTTTAACAAAAAAAAACCTGGTTCAAGTTTAGAACCTTTTAATCGATAGAAAGTAACCATCTCAAACTCTATAAACTCTGTAAGTTTCTTTAAATTTTATTCGCCGTATGTCTCCGCAAAAGTCAACAACGTATATCAAGACGAAAATTTTGAAATTGTATTGTATTATCTTAGCGAAGTCCAACCTCGTTTCAAAATTAACTATCACAAATCAGGTGAGCAGATTACCGGGCGCACATATCAAAAGAAAGGTAAATAATTGTTTTCTTCCCCCAAAATTGTCTTTGACGACATTTATTGGTTTGTTTACGTAGAAACTTGGCGCCGCTACCTGTCTCCCCTTTCCCGATATTGCATTATGGTTAACTTACTTACTAACAATGGGTAAGATAATTCAAAGTTTTTAAACGGCTTTTCCTTGGCTGATGAGGTTTTCGGAAAGTTGTTTTTTTCGTAATTTTATGATTGATTTCATTTGGGCTGGCTATGTTAATCTTACTTTTTTGTTACCTGGAAAGTATGATTTTTAGTCGTAATATCGCTTGTTACAATCAATGTTTTAATTTAAACGTAGGGTAGGGTAAGTTACTCTTTTCTAAGTTCAAACAAATGCTATTTAAATCCCTTTTTAATAATCAAACATAACATTGCGGTATATCACATACCTGCCAAATACATTCTAGTTTAAAGATAGCAGTAAATCTCAACCGTATTGAGACTCTTAGATCCCTCTACATTCCTCTAGCGATTCGTTCCTAGTTCAAAGACAGTATTGAAATTTAAAATGAACATGTTGAAATGTAGTTTGAAGAAAAATCTAAGGATGACGTGCTACGTACAAAATAACGAATATCATTATAAGTCACTTTCTTCTGTCTGTCCCTATGTATGCTTAAATATTTAAAACTTCGCAACCGATTTTATTTAGTTTTTTATCATATAGAGTGATTCAACAGGAAGATTTATGTGTCTAATACATACATAAATGCGGGTAAAACTATAATTTCTATCAGTAAAGTTATTTGGTTGGTTGAATTTTAATAAGTAAAAAACATTTCAATAATAAAACGCAAACCGTATACGAAAGCCAGCGAACAAAATAAAAGTCAAACAAAATGTCTGGGTGGGTAGTCGATAGCTAGATGAAACGTCCAGAAAGTTCGGCAGCAGCTCGTAAATTACACAGAACTCCTCCAGGTAGGTAGCACAACATTACGTCAGTTTCACTCTAACGCTGTTTGCTGAACGCACCGTTCGGACTCGACTTCAAAGATAGTTCTTAATTTCTTGTAGTTAGCGATTATCATAGTAAATGAAGCATAAACTTTTCGAAAATATTTAACGTGTTATTGACTATTTTGTTGTAAAGAATTAGATTATAGTTCTTTACATAACACAGAAATATTGTGTTATATATAACGCAGTGCAATCAAAAAGTAATAATACAAAACATATAAGATTATACGCTACCTAGTAACAATTTAAAAGATACTACCGACTCTAACTGGAAACTACATACACATTTAATACTTGTACTGATTTGTCTCATGAATTTCATTGCTATAAGTAGACCAACTTGAAAGATAACAACATCACAGCAAAAGGAAAAATCAAAATTATTTCTGATGTTAAAAACAAACAAAATACACTCGAATTGTGATCCTGCTCCATTTTTGAAATCGAATGCCAAATTTGCCATATTTCATAAACCTTACACGATAACCAATCCATAAAAATATTGTTTAATATTTGCAATAACAACAATAATTAATCAATACTTCTGGTGATATAAAACTTCATAGTTCTATAATGTAAAGTTCTACACTCTTTTCATAATTAATTATTAAATAATCACAAGTCCTCCAAGCTTTAAATATGAAAATAAGATAATCATGTAAAACATTTAAAGCAATTCATTTGGATATAGAAAAATGTTTTGCGTAAAAAATATATTCGATTTTATCAAGTTATAACTTGCTAAAACTCTATGGAGCTTGAAATCGAAAAACAATTTCCAATGATGATTAACTGCCGAATGAGTCTTATCTAGGTCGTAATTTTGAAAATGGTTAAAGTTTTGTTATTTATAACTGCAATACTTATCCAGGCCGTAATCTAGATCGAAAATTTACTTTTAGTCAGACTATTTCTCAAAACTTTTATAATATTCATTGTTTCTATCGATTTTATCGGTTTGAGTGTTAAAAAAATATTTACTTTGAATTTTTTGTGTGTTTCAGTCTGATTTTTAGTATATTTTTTGTATATTATCAACCGGGGGTAGGTCTCTTTCGCAGGAGACCGACTGGGTGGGTACCCCCACAGTGTCAGACATTCAATCGCCTGAACAGTGATGTGCGAATGTCACTTTGCTCTGGTCTGAAGGGCACTGTAGCCAGCGTGATTACTGGGCTAATGAGTCTTAACATCTAATGACTCAAAGTGGGGAGCGTCAGTGTAGTGCACCCCTGCCCGTAGCAAAGTTCTGGGTAGCACTGCATTGGTTATGGGCTGGCGTTTCTCTTACCATCAGGAGGGCGTCCAGCTCGTCTCACCACTTCATAGAATAGAATATATTTTCGTACAAATTCTGATTACTTAAATATTGGGTTCTCTTTCATAGTAGTGAAGCAATATTGATAGCCAATATGCAGTGTAACGTAGGAGTAGTTTTCACAGAAACACACCAACTGTTGTGTTATGTATGAAGCCTTTCAATTCATTTTCTCGTGATTCGAACCTTTGTCCTTCACGGGTCACTTATTTATTGCTATAGTTGCCGACTGAGCTTACTTAAAATGCGTTTTTAAAAGGATATTTTTAGAAATAACTTTACCTACTATTACGTAAAGAAGGAATATTAGTAAAGGAAATTATCCTATTAATTAATTATATATCTAAAAATTAAACAGGCTGTGATGTGACCAACATAATATTTTCGTGTTTTCAATATTTTTGCGCTAATCGTATAGCCAATGTTATATAGCCATACACTATGAAAGTAGCTGAATAATGTGGCTTGTTATTGGTAAAAGATTTTATATGAATTTTAATACATGAGATAATTACCTGTTTGTTACGTGGGGAAATGTTCATATTCATGTTCAGGTTTCGGGGAAGGAGACCAATCGCCTGCTTCTTCCTCGAACAGAGTTGTATATACCTAGTATAGCGTCCTCAATTTAATTAGTTTATCCCAGGATGCTGGATTGCATCCTCATTGCTAGACCTGGACCTCCAAAAAACGAACTATAAACTACCACTTTTTTTATTAATAGGTATATATCATTTGATACTTAATATTCCTGAAATAGTATGCTGCTGTTTACAGTTCACGTTTAACATATTGAGCTATTATTGAACTTTTAATGGAAATATACAAGTGGGTAAATAAATTTTTCAAGCTCGATAGTACAGTTTGAAATTTAGAAATTTAGAACACGTGCAATTGCAAGCTTCGCATCGTTCTGCAAAAATAGGAAGTGTAATAAAATATGTCTGACTACAATTTTATAACTGAAATAGAGTGCACGTTTCACAATATAAAATTTTGAAGTATGATCCATGTGTGCAATTACTAACAACGACCCGGAAAATGTGTACTCTCCCGTTTGCGTTTCAACTGAATATTCGTGCAAAATATTACTACAAATCATTATATTTTAACTGAGAAGATGTGTGGAGAGATGGGGGAAGTACCTAACCTCGCTCCGAACCTATGGGAGAATTTCAACGGAACAACTGGCTGGCCGTTCTTGTTTTCTCCATTTTAAAAAATGATTGTATGGTGGAATGGCTATTCAATATAAATCTTGAGTAGGTATAAATAACTAAACAGCGTGTATCCACTATCAAATTAAATAAATCCATTATTTGAACAAAAATTACTAATAAAAAGGCAAATTCTTTTACGACCAACAAAATATTTATAACCATTTTTAGTCTGAAGAAATTTCCTGTATTGGTTACATATTAGAATAAAATACATACGTAACCAGTCATCCAATTTAGGAAAGCTAAACATTTAAATATAAATCCCTCATTTTCATTGTAGCCTAATTTTATAAGTACTGCTCTGTAAAAAAAGATTTGTATACATTTTAAACACTCAATGATGATGTATCGAAACCGGTCGGTTATTTATAGCTAAATTAGCAAAAGTTATTTCCAATATATGTATTTAAATATAAAATATAGTTCCATCAAAAAGTAACAACACAAAGTACAAGTCAAATAGATAACTTGCTTTAAATCTCCCTAAAACGCTTTTCATACTAATAGTTTAAGCCTTGAGGCAATCGTTTGAATATCGAGATGAAACAACGCTATTCGCCAATCGAAGCTTACACGTGTAGTCGTGTGTAGAAACGTAACAAACGCACATAAGGTACGTATTCCTTCCCCTCTAATATGTTTCAATTTACACTAAGCCACTGTCGGAGCCGGCTCGCCCCGGAATATATGATTCCAACGGATTCTCCGAAATAAAACAAAGCTACCTGCTTAATAAAGCATCCAACTATTTTACAATTGATTCAGATTCCCATTGGCTTTGATCTGATTCTGTCTCGTATTCACTGGAAACTCATTTAGGCGATACATTCTTGCTTGCAGAATAATTATGCTTTGACATCCAATTGTTACTGATTAAATATGTGAAAATGACGAAGTAAAAGTATGTTATTTATAATACGAAGACACATTAAATAAATAGATCTTCATATTTTTAATTCTAATTATTCGATAAAAAGGAACGATAGAAAACCGACGATCTAACGAAATTCTAATTCGCAACGTCACTAAGGACCCTAATGAAGTACAAAAAATCCAACAGCGATTCAAAATAGTTAAATAAGAGTTAAATCGGAATTTAACGAATGAGCACACAGCTTTACGAAATAAAAATGTTCTTGGACAAACAAGCAATCAGGAGCATTTGCGAACTGGGGCTGAGCAAACACGCTCCGGCGGCCCGAAGTGCTTGTCAAAGAACGCTACAATTCTCTTGTATTCTTATTTTTTGCACCAAATAGGCTCCGGATTTCGACTTGCACTGCGACAATTGAATGGAAATAGAAATAGCTAATACGTTTACGAAGAGTCAAGTGATTCACCGTTCTTTATAGCGCTGCAACTTACAAAGTTGTTGTAAATATGACTTTTCTTATATTGATATAATCATTATGATAGATCAGTAAACATCTACAAAAGCGGTTTAATACAATTCAGACTCGCGTCCTTTAATGCGCTTAGGAATCCAGTTTAATTCATTTTGTAAAAAAACACGTTTCTTGTATATGAGGATATATAGGAAATTTCTTAAATAAATTAATGCTATACCTTTGTAAAGCTAAGGCTAGCTACTATATTTTCTTTACTTTACTTTATTTCAATATAAAAGTTAAGGTATCCGATTAAATATACTTTTGCCATTGCTTACTACTAAGTAGCTATCCCAACAATCGTCCATATCACACTTACTGTGTTTTAATATTGGAGGTTCTCGCTGTGCCCTCTCTACCCAACTCGGTGGCTATTTTAACACTATTAGCGATTATGATGTCCTAGTACAAAAGGGTCCTTTGTAATCTTTTAAAGGACATAAAGATAAATAAATTAAATCATTTATCATTTTTTAATAATATTAATAACCAAAATGTTTGATGAATTATTTTTTTCAGTATTTTTTCTTATCCCTAGGCTCCCGTACTAGTAAAAATACTCGTGTTTCGTGCCATAAATATTTCATTTAACACATAGGTAAAAAAAATACTTATTCAGAGTTTAATAATGAATATCCATGAGCCAACGTTTTAGTCAATTTTATCTGTTGGGTAGTTTTCCGATAAATAAGTTTTCCATACAAACAAGCTATGGACGGTATACTGTAAGTCTACGATCCACCCAAGCGGTATAATACTGTTATAGCAAAGCAGTCGCCAGTAAATTTTGAATATTTGTTTCAAACCAACTTTTATACAGCGCTTAACATAAAGGCGTTTAAAGGATATCTTTTATGGAACGTAAAATATTCTGACGTATATGAAATTTAGTGTCAATATTTTTTTATTAGTTGCCCGCTATTTTATTGTGAAGTTTAAAACTTTATTGTATTTAAAATTGGTTAGAATTTATAAAATACAGTTATTCCCGTATTTGGTACAGAAATTATTATTTTTGTGGTGTCTAAATAATATCTATCTATTAAAAAATGACACTTTTACATTTTAGTGTAAGCTTTAGTACGAAACCATAAAATATATATTGTATCGTTTAGAGATGCAAATAAGGGAAAGATAAAAAGTTTATTAAGTCTACAATACCCCCTAATCATTCGATGTAAGGTGCTGTAGTCAATTCAACCGATACATCGTCTCCCGATAGCTTTCACACAGATTGAAAACACAACATAAATCTAAGTTCGCCTAATACTATGCGGATTTCTCCACGGGCCATTTTATTTCAGGCACAAAGCCTCCGACCTCCTAAATCCCGCGGTATCGCGAGACAGACGCCGTTTTAGATACGAGTAATGCTTTCGTCACATCCCGCGATTCATGTTGTCCTGGTACACAGGGAGACATTACAATATGTCTTTTTAACTGTTTGAATACATTTATATTATTATGTAACGTACTTTAAAATAAGCAATTGGACCAATTTAATCTAAATCTAATATATTTATTACTAGCTGTTGCCCGCGACTCCGTCCGCGTGGACTTTGATATAAACTTTGATCCCCCCTTCCCCCCTTATAACCCTTTTTTCCAGGAAAAAAGTAGCCGATGTTTTATCTCAGGCTCTATACTTTAGTATTTTCCATTTAAAAAGTAGCCTATGTCCTTCCCTAGGTTCTAGACTATCTTTGTACCAAATTTAGTTCCAATCGGTTCAGTAGTTTTATCGTATGGAAAGACAGATGACAGAGTTACTTTCGCATTTATAATATTAGTATACCTACTAACAACCTCCAAAAGAATTAGATTCGATCTACTTTTGAACACGAGTTTAATATCCTGCCAATT
>DWAJ01002420.1:0-17636 GCA_018238005.1 Eurema mandarina
TGCAGTGCTACCCGGAACTTTGCTATAAAGCCCAACTCCGGGCAGGGGTGCACTACACCGACGCTCCCCACTTTGAGTCATCAGATGTTAAGACTCATTAGCCCAGTAATCTCGCTGGCTACAGTGCTCTTGCGACCGGAGCACAGTGACATTTTCACATCACTGTTCAGGCGGTAGAATGCCTGGCACTGTGGGGGTACCCACCCAGTCGGTCTGCTGCGAAAGAGACCTACCCCCGGTTTTTCTATGCTTAAGGACCATCCACGTAGGAATATCAAGAAATATTCTACAAATAAATTACTTCGGCTGTTATCGAGTCACTTAGCAACAGATCTGCCGATTCATTTTCATATTACAGATGGAATATTCAAAACGACAAGTAAACGCAAAATGTTGTCAGATTATAGCAATTTGTGTAAAAATCTTGCATAATGTGAATAGATGGCAAATATCCAGGCCTTACCTGCCGCAATCGCGCCACAACCACTGCAGCGGCAAATTGTTAACTGCTTATAATCTAGCGAAATTATAGAACGAGCGATGTTGCCATTGCTAAGGATTTACATATTGATTTTTTACTGCATAAACACCGATGTGTTTTGACGTAGTAAAGATAAAATACGAGTATATCGCTGAATAGGATTGTCATTTCTTTTTTTAAGGCAGTTTAAGTTATTTTCATAATTAAAGACTAAGAACCAATGTCACTAGATAAAGATAATAAAAATACATATTGGACTCCAAAGAAAAAAACCATTAGAACGAAAAGTATCATCGATACAATAATATGATGAATTTGTAAATCAAAACAATGTTTTCATACTTTTTTCAGTAATTTCTTAAGTTTTATAATTTCTTAGTATTTATAGTACAGTGCCTACTGGTACCTATTTGGTAATCAAAACCTATTTAATTTGTATATATTAACATTTTGAAAGGCCAATAGGCCCACGCGTGTTCTTATAAAAACAAAACATATATTGCGGTAAAATTGCGTAGGTACGTTCATATAGCTAAATAAACTCTTTAATTTTAAGGAAGGTTTCAAAAATGAAATAAAAGTAACTTTGATTTGATATACCTAACTATGCCAATCTAAACCGGATTACAAAAATACAAAACTGAAAGCGAGAACATGTCCATTGAAAACTTCACAAACTGTAAATTATATTTTAAATAAGATGTTGTCGGAAAAATTTCGCTGCAAAATCGCGCTATTGTCTTGCCCTAGAACGGTATAATTCGCACTCAGCTTCTCAACCGTATCTCGAATGTAGAGAACAAATTTTTCCAATAAACCTTCGTAAAATTAGTCAACGTGAAATTAGCTTTGGCCGCTTGCGTTTAGGGTTGACAGTCGCTCGGCGCGGGCGGGCCTGTGTGGGGAGTAGGTCAACGTCCCCTCCCCCGCGCCCCGGGCTTCAGTTTCAGACTCCGAAAGGAAACCGGCGCGCCGTAGCGACCGTATGTCATGACAAAATCAAATATTTATTGAAAATCTCTGCATGATGCCATGCCTGTCATTATTTTAAATAAGTAGAAGAGGGGATCAATGTTCACTCACTGAATTGATAAGCATCTCCGCATTTATAAGCTACACTCTCATGTGATAAGTTGATGCTCTTATTATATTTCGGCTATTCTATTCAGTTTCAGCTGCTTTAATTTTGGGCCCCATCATTTAGAAATAAAAAAATATTTATCCATCTTATAACTTAGAAAACACACGATGCAGTACTTTACGTATTTTGTAAACGTTCTGTTCCGTAGCCAGGTATATTAAGCAAACATTGTATAGATTATTACAGCCTCAAGACTACGACACAGCATTAAATAATTTAAATCGTACTAAATCACATTTAAGTTAGTACATATTAATTACATCCGAAGAAAAGTTCTCGCATTAAAGAAAAATAGAAAAAAGTTTGAAAGCCGACCTACTTAAAAGTTGTTTGAAAAATCATGTTTCGCCTTGGCCAGCCTAGACAAGACGTCTTATAATATGCAGTGGGTGTTAGTCGTGAGTGCTATAGAGATAATTAGCATGGATAGTGGGGGCCGGGGGGGTATAAGGCGCGGGCTATCGGCGCGATCGCCTACTTCAGACCTTTTTGGGTCAAGCGTTCCGGCGGCCTTACAGCGATCATTCTTACAATTTTATAAGGAACATCATTTTCAATACACTAATTTATATTTTATTTTCAACGCAATCTATTCTTAGAACCTTTAAAAGTACACATAGTTACTGTATTCCATATATAGACTATGACTAGGACTAGAATAAGATTGTGATTTTGTATAGGAATGTAATATGTCGATAGCTGAAGATGCCTTTTATTAACTTGTGCTTTTGCTTCTTTAAAGAGAGTAATAAAATCGAAGCTATGGAAAAAAGGATAGAACATACTTTAAATTGAGTAAGGTCGTATTTTAACTTAACGTAGCTAAACGTAAACAATATTAATCATACTATTAATGACCATAAATTAAAAAAAATTGTATATCTCATCTACTAATCTCACTGATATTTCTATATATAAAAGAATCTTAAATCAAGTACACAATTATCAGTTGGCGTTATGTTGTGGCTTCTGAATGAATTCGTTTGACACGGACGCAGCACAGCGTAGTGGCACTCAAGCCCTTGAGCGGTGTATCAAAAAGGTGAGTAATATGGATTTGGAGTTTTGAGTTGTTTGACGAGTAATCCGAGCTCGTCGGAGCACATTGTGGAAGACTCTCGAGAGAGCTCCGCGCTTATTACGCGACGCAAGCTTACAACATGTTTTAGAAAAGTATATTGATGTAGCCAGCTACCGACATCAAATTATTCCCTCAACATATTACAGCTTTCAGCTTTTCACAGCGCAAGCAAACTTTTGAGTGTAAAAACCTAATTAGACCTGAGTATCTTTTAGACGCTTGGCGAACTAAAAACCTTAAAAAATTGCATTATGCTGTTTATTTGCGTTTTCATTTTATGATATTAAATTAAAGTACATACTTCAACTTTAGAGCGGGATTAAAGAAATGTTTCCAGTATTTATATGCAGTTTTAATTAATGTACGTAACGTTGGGGAAACATAGATTAGTTTTTATCTGCTTTCGTTCGACCTGCTGTCATGATAAAAGAACTTAAACGTGATAAACGTCATTAGCTCCACGCGAAAGCACTAAAAGCTCATGCCTGTAATATCCAAGTTGCAGCGAAGTCCAAAGAAAAACATCCACTTAAAAAGTTCACACAGTGATAACAGCGAGATGTCTTTAGTTTAACTGCAAATTTTACAACTTGTTCGTGTTAATTGCTATTATCTTTTTCTTCTCCTGCACGTAATAATATCGTCCGTTCAATCTTAGACACGAAGTAGGTCTGTTTGTAAAATATTAATACTTATCAATATTATAAACGAAAGTTTGTGATGATGTATTGATGTTGGCATTTTCATTACTTTTTCGTGAAAAAATACTAAATGGTTTTTACTGAATTTGGACAAGCCATTGCCTGGATATTGTCAATAAAACAGAAAGTAAGCGAGTATAACTGCTAGTGTCACATGAAATTGTATAAAGTTAAGACACTAATTAGAAATTGAATTTTTCAAGCCTCGATCAAACTTGTTATATTTATATAAACGTAAAGAGCTTTAAGCATTGCATCGAAGCTATTCGAATAGAAACACTTTAAGTTTAGCAAATAAAAGAACATTATTCATTGTCAGGAGGTAGAATTAATATACTCAAAGTCAAAGCCAAATATCTATTCAACCAGACTACAATTATTATAGGTCATGAATGTATCTCAAGATTATACATTATACCAATGATATTATATAATAGATATGTTATACCCATACAAATCAACCGAAAAAAGTGTTCCGCACAGCAGCGGCAGCACTCATACATACAAGTCAAAACGATAGAACAGAGATAAATGTATAATAAAGAGATAGTTAGTTTTGTTAGTTGCGCGTTAATGCACCGGCATCCAATCAGCTAAAGGTAAGACGTCCTAATTAGGATGTTTTTGCGTCTTCAAAATTTTGCGCTTATAACATATTTATTTAATATAATATCAATGCATTATACACTTTATACTGCAAAAAAGCAATGTTATCGACCTGATTGAAATCGCATTAGGCTTTCGATACATCATATTGATTAATATTAAATAAATAATATACGCTAGAATTTGTAACGAATATGTAAATGGCATGCCTCTAAAGATGAAATTCTTCTAACCTTATTAGCCGCAACAACAGTAGCAGAGATTTACAAAGCATAACGATACAAAAATTAGTTTTGTCATTAAATTAAAAATCAATCATATTTATGGAGACATTCCCAAACGGTGTTCTTAATCAAGGCTCACATGTATGAAATGGAGCGCCCTTTTAATCGTTTAAGTAGCGTCAGCATATTCAATTTTTGAATTAAATACGAGTACGTTTGGAAATTGAACAATTATGTTAACAAGTTTATATGTAACTAGCTGTGCCCGCGACTTCGCCCGCGTAGTAAAGTGACTTTGGGCAGCACTTTTAAAAATGCCTAACCCGTGCCGACAGTTCAGCAAGTTCAACGTGATTATTTAAATTGCCATAACTCTTTTATTTATAAACCGATTGACATGAATTAAGCACTAAATGTTAAGTGAAGCTTACCACAATATATCATTGAAATCCCCATCTAGATAGGATAAGCTGTTTCTGAGATTAGCGTGCACAAACAAACAGACAAATATTTAAAAAATCATTGTTTTGGGTTCTATTGCTTTAATAAAGGTCTCCTGTAATATTTTTTCTCATATATCTTCCATGTACAGACAGCGACTTGTTACGTTTTTATTATATGTATAGATGTTAGGTTGCGATCTAGGCTTTCACTTACTAAACAACCTTTTTTTTCGGGTTATAACGAAGCCTATGACGTTATGGCAAATTTCTATTGTTTTAAGCTTTCTATTCTTAAAATTTAATTTAAAAATGGGTCTGTAGATCTTGTTATTCTATCCGACAAACATTATCATTACATAGTATAAAATAAAATCGCTTTCTTCTTTCTATGTATGCTTAAAGCTTTAAAGCTACGCGACCGATTTTCATGCTGTTTTTTATCAGATAGAATGATTCAAGAGGAAAGTTTATGTAGGTATATAATATATGCATAAATGAGGGTCAACCCATATTATATAATATTCGTGTGTGCATTTACAAATACCAGACATGTACGTACTTTGTTATATTCAAAGCATCTGGACGTCTGAACTAGTTTAAATAATAATTCGCAATCTCAGTAACAGAAGTGATATGAAGTTGGACGCAGAAGCGAGTCAAACCAGCTATCCTAGCTAGCCAGGTTTACGAGTTACACCGCAGATTAAGCCTGATGGCCGACATTAAACACCTCGAATATTTTATCTCTATTTTGTATCGCCTTTTCATTCATCTTCGTGTACATTGTCTCGTTTTTGTGTGAAATCATAAGCGGAGAGAACACCTGGAGATAACAGAAATGTTGAATTTTTAATCAAAAACATGTATGACTTATAGAAACTAGCTGTGATCCGCGAAAGAAACTAGAACAAAGGTGTATAAATGACGTTTTAGGAAATGTATAAAAACATATTTTAATGGCTTTATTTTAAAAATACAGACATTTTTTTGCACCATAAAAATAGCCTATCTATGTACAAAATTTTGTCGTAATCGGTTTAGTCTTTAGACGACATGTTTTGAAAGTCATAATACATTTTTGCATTTATTTAATGTATGTAGTAATGGAGATCATAATGTGGAGGTATTATAATAAATGGTTATTAAAATAACAGTTCATTATTAAAGAAGGCAATTTATGTAGCAAATGTCGAAAAGTAATCTGCATCAATTATTTGAACGTGCATTAATAAAATTATGTCCACAAAAAGTGTTCCACGGGAGGGTGTTCGATTTACGTAAGTACTGTTAACTCCTATTAATTAATTAACTCGCATCGATGTTTGTGGTGAGATTTCATTTGCAATATTGTTACACACGACAACACGTGTACCTCGGCGCTTTCATCGCTTAATCCAATACCAATTAACAATGAAACATTTGCCTTCCTACTAATCTTATTATCGACTAATGTTTTAACGATACAGTCTACATATTATGTCCGTCTAAGCTTCTAATAAAAGTAGACATGTAAGATGACTATACATGTACCTATGAAGAGAGAAATGTATAAAAAAAAATATTAACGATATTCATTGAAGCACAAATTAGTTTACCGTATGTAAATAATAAACAAATTTTTTAAAGCGTCGAATTATGAAATGACTAGGAAATTATTAAGTGTTAGAACGTGAGTGAAATCGTGACTCGTGGAGTCAGGGATGCGACGCGGGGCGCGGGGTGCGGGGTGCGGCTGAGGGGTGCGAGGTGCGGCGCGCGGGGGACGGAGAGGTCACGGATCAGCTGGGCGGCGGCCATATTGATTCCGTGCCTGTTTGATCGGCGCCCGCCCGCGCACTACCGCGCTACGGATTAATACACGAGAACAACTTTTATGATTTCAACTCAAACAATAACTTATATATCTCGACGTGGCATGCGCGTATTATATATATTGAACTTTAAAACGTGATGGTTACATTGTGTTGCCTACTCCGATATTGCAATATTACTACACATCAGATTAATCACACACGTTGTTACATTATGAAATTCATCTCTTTTAATATTTTATTAGATTTTATTACCGGTTCAAAGTTTCCGTCCTAAGCCGTCGTCTAAACTTGCCTTTTATTTCTCTACGTTGTACGGTTGTAGCAAAGAGAAAGCGATTAACCGAGAAATGTTTGGACACTGATACTATCGGATAGTTCCTTGACGGTTACTTCTATTAGAATTGTTGAAACGGAAAAATCTGTCCCGGATAGAACAATATACTGAATACTTTTAAGGATATATAAATACGAACGAATACATTTCTTTTTTAAATTGTATCACAAAAGAAAATCGACGATATTTAACAACTAAGTATATTCATACCTACATGATATATACAGTAATATCTATATATATAATCGTAAAACAAAGATGGATTTGTTACAACACTTATAACTCGAGATCGACTAGACCAATTTTCATGGTTATTGGTTAGTTGGATTTGTCCCCATCCCTCCAGCAGAATACATCTTGAAAATAATGAAAACTTGATAAGGGTGTCAAAGTTTATATGAAAGTCCACGCGGACGGAGTCGCGGGCAACAGCTTGTAACTTTATATATATTATGAAATAGAATATACAAAATAAAAGGCAGTGGCCGCAGCACTTATGTATCTGAGTATGATGTGGATTGCGGTATAACCCTGCATACAATACAATGGTCGGCTTAAACGATTGCTCTCAAGCCATATTTAACTGAGGGAATAAATGTTAGACTTTTAGTATTCAATACAATGTGAACAAAGCTATCATTACGAGGCAGCCAGCGCACATGAGCAGGCATATTATTTAAGAAAAGAGTAGAACCTTAACAGTTTATAAGTTGAAAGTAGGTCTTAATTATTATTTCATAGAACTGCAAGGTAAAAAATGTCTTTTAACAAAAGTATTATGTAGTATGAATTTAGATTTTCGATAAAGCATTTGACATATGAATAATGTACTACAATAACGTAGTGGAATGAACAGTCGATTACAAAAGTTTATTAACACATTTCATATTATAAATCATCTTAGCATTAAAAAGTTCCATAAACGATAAGTATTATGAAAAAAAAGAACAATTTTTTTAATGATTTTCAAACTACAGGGTACGCCTACTAAAACTAAGATTTACATAGAAGTAGGCGCTCTATTGTAGAGTTTTATTGGGAGAGCAAAATGTAAAGTTTAAATTCGATTTTCATATGATTGCAAAATTCTAAAGAGACCATCGGAAATTCATTAATAAACGACGATAAGTAGGCAACGATGAAACATTATTAAATTCGCAATATAAATACCACAAAAACATTAAAACCACGTAATAATGACTTAAGCTTATTAACAGTATCATATCAGCTAAAACGATAACAACAAAAGGTAGTAGAAATTGGACGAGCAATTTGCTATACAGTACTCAGACACGTTGTTTTAAGGAAAGTGTGTCTACATCAAAGTGAGGAGAACACGGCGAGTGCCAAGAGCACCCTTATTCGACACCATTAGGCGTGCCTTTTTCAATGGATTTAGCATACACAAACATTTTTGAAGGGCTCAAATTTTAAACCGATAAAATTATATCTAATTAATTTCTCCACGTATATAACGCTATGTCAATTTTGATCGCATTTGCGTTAATTTTTTTGGGTTTTTCCAAGTCTGTCTGTCTTACAATACCCTTTATTGATATAAAATTGAAACCAAAATCGTATAAGTTAACTTAAAAATACACGTTAATTCAACAAAAATCATATATTATATGTATATCATATTTCGTCACTGCCCCCGGAATTAAAAATCACCATCAACTTTCCCTCCAACTAAAAATATAAAAATTCGGAAGGAACATCCTTACACATACCTACGGCAAATACTTAATCTGAAAACTAAACTTTTGAAATAAGATTAAAAAAGAGGTAAATTAAAAATTTAATTAATTAGTTAATAATTGTCCTAATGACGAAAACTTTAGTAGACGAGCCTGAATGGCACTTGTATCGGACAATTCGATGCGTACTTTAATTTGCCTCATTATGATTTATTTTAAGTAATTCCTCGATTACATTAATTCATTCTTTCACGGTTACTTTCAAGCTGGGAACACTATTTTTTACAAAGACACTCCTACAAATAGCCAAAGTTTATAATCCAAGTCAATATTTTATATGCCTTTCGCTCTGTCCCGTATGCAGTTGGCGCGCCTCCAGCGCCGACACTAATTCGTTGACGTAGTTACATAATTACTTCGTTTTGTCGACCTCTCCCACTGTGCTTTTTGAATCTCCATACTCGGAACTCGAGTTCTAACTGAATATACATGATACAAGGTCCTTAAAGCAAATTGAAAACACACTCGGAAACATACCGTCTTTACATCGTCTTTTACAAAGTACAGCTATTATTAAGAAGAGTTGTAAAACGAACCATCAGCTATCAGGCATTAATTGGTACTTTTGGTTTACAAAATATTACATCTATCACCGCAAAATAATATATAGCGGAAAACCAATTAAACACATCATTAAACAATACGATAAGCGCCGTTCCGCCGCGGCGACCCGCGTTCCACATAAGTTCGGCCCGTAATTCCCCACCGCAGAAACGAAATATTAATTTTCGCGAGTCGGCCTTTAATTATAACGAACAACTTTCGGACTCTCAGCTCATGTTACACACTGTTAGTCTACTCAATTTAAAGTTGTTTTTGAGTGATCTCCAAAGCTTTGAACGTAGAAAGCGTGTAGCGGCCACAATTGGGAAGTTTGTTGCTACTTTATACTTTTAGAAGGACAATTACAACGGCGATTGTGGGATGGAAATGTACGTTCTTACGTTGTTTAGCTACAAGTGACTAATGGACCTCGTGAAAAAGTTTTATATTAAGGAACTCTAAAATGTGAAAAACAACACACGTAGAAAACGAAATACTTAAATAGTACCTACCTGAACCATGTAACGTACCTATCATAAAATAGAAAATATAAGGTCGCAGAAAAAACATTTCCATGTAACGTTACGAACAGATTGCACTTAATGCACTGTAAAAAATATCAGATCTCATCTGAGCGTGGCTTATTAGTTAAAGTGTGGAGAGACTGAACATTTTGATAGTTAGAAATATTTTTATCACAATATTTAAATATTCGAACAACATTTACATAGTGTTTAATTGAGAAATTAACAATTCTTATTAAAATAAGTTTTTTATAAATATGCTGGAATTAACGTTGCCAGGCGTGGTACAATCAACTTTTATGTCAGTTATCACCATTTAGTAACCGCCGCATCGCCCAAACTGCTCTCACCGAATCGCGAATACTGCGTAGCACTGAAATCACTAAATAATTTAATAATATTCCACGCAAATTGAACACTCACTAAGAGGATAGTACCTTTAGTCAATAGTGTAGCATGGTAAGATAAGATGCAAGAAGATGTATTAGGATTTTTTGTAAATCATTGTAAGACAAGGTTATCAAAATTACGATTACTTAATTATCAAAATAGCTAATAATCATTTAGATAAAATTAAAATGCCCTGATTAAAAAAAAATAATTTATAAATACTAACCAACTTTATACAGTTATGAAAAAAAATGCAACTCTTCGATAAAATCTGCATCTATTTTTGTCTGACAATTAGCTTTTTAAAAGCTTTGAAAAAGTTAATTCAAAAACTAAGAAAAATAATGAATAAAGGCTCTAAGAGGCCGACTATAGACTGTGATTAATGCTGGTGCTACAAGCTACTCAGAGTGAATTGGAACAGATCGGAAGGGTACTTCTTTTTAAGACGTCAAGTCGATTAATTACATATTCATTGTTTATTCTACGACTGGTAAATTTTTACATGTAGCAATGTTTAAATATTGTTAACGATTTATCTTAATAAAACTAGCACATATATTAAGTCCAGGTATAAATAAATAATACGTTAAATAATCATCTTCGGTTTAATTGTTTTAACGTTGTACTGACATAACTTTTTATTTTTAAACAACGTCGGAGTAACTCGATCGCTGTAGTAGATGCCGCAGCTCAATTAAAATACAAGATTTCACCTTCATATTTTCCGACTTAAAATTTGCATTTAAATCTGAAATCTGCATTTTAATATAAAACATCGTAAGTGAAGCGTAATAAATTAATATTTTAGCCACAGTTACAACGCGCTCGACGGCGCTCGAAAGCGCTCGCGCGCGCAAACAACCCCCAAGTGTCACTTTACCTTCTGACAAGATACCTCTTAACTTACTCCATTTTGCGGTTCAACACAAACTGATTCCTATTATTCTATCCAGCATAGTTGTTATGTAACGTTTTTCCGCAATAAGATGCAGAAACCGAGAGTCACTTGAATTTTCATTGTATTTCATTGAGTGGGTGCAAATACTGCCTCTATGAGAATGCTGCATATAGAAATATCTGTCGTAGCTATATGTTAATAAAACCTACTGTACAGTATACGTTCAACGTTAAATTTAACTTTATAGCTACTGATGAACTCTTGAACTTAAGCTGAAACATGGATAACTGAGAAACTTTGGCAAACATATTTAGTTTAATTTTATAATTTGTAATATATCTAATAATAATTAAACAAGCTGTAATAGAACGGATCATTTTCCGTAATGGGAATGAGAATAAAGTAACGTTTTATTAAACATTAAAAACGTGCAAGGATTGATTTACAAAAGAATAATGTGATACCCTAAATTCTATATCCGCATATCTACCCGGCACAGGTTCATAATTCCAAAATTCACGCGCCATGCGAAAAAGTCAAACCATTCCATTACAATACGGGAACCACAGCGTCTTTTAAATAGTTAACCGAGCCGCAGTACCCTTTTATTTTAAAATTACGGGCTTAAATAAATTGGTGCTATTACAACGTGAGCAAGGATCGTTTTCCTTAAGGGAACTTTCCCCTGTCGCCCTATCCGGCGGAGCACGTCAACACGCCGCCGAGAGCAATTTGTCTACCGTGCCTACACCGGACGTATAAAATTGCACGTTTATACGTCTCTAAAAAGCTAACGGATATGTAAACGAACGAACGTATTACTTTATATCATAGTCATGCTCATAGGTTCTGAGACATATAGAATTTACTTAAAACGTAAGTTTATAAGTATATCAACACGTTTAATAATACAATACATCTAAACTAAAATATTCTATAAGAACCGTTTAAAAATTGTCGTGACAAGAGGGCTAAATAATCATTTCATTAGTTATTTTCAAAATATATAGAACAGTAGTGTTAGGATGTTTTTCAATGTTCAAGTATACTTTTGTAGAATTACTTAGTGTTGAATTAGAATGCTATATTTATAATATGAGTAGACTATATATGATTTTATATAGAATGTCCTGTTATAACAGGTAATAAAAAAGATCAAATTGTTAACGTAAAATTTTAGGGGAACTTAAAATCGTTAGTACGTTATCGTAGGGGTATATCAGCAATATTTTACTCTTATAAATTATATAAAGGTAAACAACATATAGTTCTGATCATAGAATAATAATACCTAGAGCCGCAGTATGAGCACCCAAAGTGAAGCCATTTCAACCTAGACAATTTTGTCTAACTACATAGATCGTCACCACAGTGCATCGAACAAAAATTAGTAGTTTTTCGAACATTTCAATTTTTCCACATTTATAGGGTAAAATATATCTTATAGCAGCAACATTAATTATTGGTGGGCTTGTGTGCATGTCATCGAGTATAAGCACGTGCTGTTAACACCTACATATTAGGTATTTCAATTACGGCGGACCCATTTAGGGACTATCCTATGCTTTATAGGTCTATGGTTCTGATTTAAACGGGTGATAGATAGGATGATATCATTGCCAAAGTCAGACAAGCTAGAATCTCGCATGCGCCTCCCCTACGCATGCGTATTTTAATATAACCTCAATCGTAGGGTGTTTTTGAATGAAACTTTACTTCACAACGCCGAAATATTATCAATGTTGTCTTGTCTACCCATAATATGCCCTAGAATCGATCACAAATACTAAGTTATAAAATTAATTTAACCTCGAATAATCAACATGTTACATTGAATGATAATTAAAAAAATAAAACAAAAATAGCAGTCATTTTTCAGTTCTTTAGGAACACTTCACGGGCGAGTCCGACTCGCACTTGGCCGCTTTTTTACTTTTTATAACAGATATCTGTCATAAAGACCGCCACGGCTAAGTAAAATGCTATCATTTCTTATTACTACATATTTTAGTAGTAGAGAGATGAGATTAGGTCTGGCAGCATTCGATATACTCATATTACAAGAATATATTATGACAATATTTAAAGGATTTTTATATTTGCCTTAAAACAAAATGTCTTACATTTTCATTAATTAAATCGAAAACAAGCCATCCCGACGCAAGCCTTAATTGCTTCTGATATCGCGAAGAATTGCTTCATACACTGAACTATATTGGTTGTCGGACTAATTAAGTGTAAATGCTTATATGGCATTTAAAAAATATCGTGTACATAAATGTTATCGTAATGCTTTCACCAGCATCGCTTCGAGTATCGTTACCGTAATAGAAAGGTAAAATTTCTTAAAATAAACGGACGAGAAATAACATCTGAAGAACACGTCCCCAGCAATTCAACTGAGCGAAGTTAACAACGTGGAAATCGTTTAACCCGTCACCAGTATCAAGCGTCACATAAAAAAATTATTAAGACATTAACACGGGGACATTTTGGTCCATATAAATAGGAAAAACCAATGATATTATATTAAATAGATATGTTATAAACGCAAAATTTTGATGACGCAAAAACATCCTAATTAGGACGTCTTACCTTTATGTGATTGGTTGCCAGAGCATTCACGCGTAATTGACAAAACTATCTCTTTATTTTTTGTTGGTTTTATCATTTACCTCTATTCTATCGTTTTGACTTTTATGTACCTACGTGTGCTGCCGCTGCTGTGCGGAACACTTTTTTCGCTTGATTTGTAGGTGTATAACATAACTATTAACTATAATATCATTGGGAAAAACAAGACCAGTGCAACAGATCATATGTGGTTTTTCATAAAAAAGTTTTTTAATCCAACATCCAGTAACATTTTATTAAAGTAAAGTTTGATTAACATGATGTGTATCTTTATTAGCATCGGTAGCGTCTGTTAAAACAGGCTGCTATAGCTATATGCTATGCTGCTTAGTGGTTAATATGAAAAACCAAGGCAACATTTGTTAGAATCTGACACTCAAAAATTTTTGGACTTCTATATACCTATTACGCGTCTGGTCAGTAGTAAAGTTAAAAAAATCACTCAATAAAAGAAAGTCTACAAATCAAGCAAGCAACGATGTGTCAGGCTAACGCGTTTTCACTTGTTTATGCATATACATATCTGTTTAAAATTGTCCCGGGTCAATATGACCCAGCTCTATTAAAGCTGGGTTAAGAGTTTTAAAGTCTTTTAAACAGAAGGTACATCGGAGATCCTGCAAGGGACATGGTTAAGATTATTAAACACGTTTAACATGCGACTGAAGGCTAACTAATGTCATGCACGTAAGCAATTATTAGAATTATTACTTAAGAATAACGTTATTTATAATAGCAGTGAGATGATGAGTGACTTCCTATTTTTTAAAAATTTTTGAAAGTCAACTGAGACGGTTTTTATTCCTTTTATTTTTTTTTTATATACGATTGATGGAATGTATATCATTTCTTATGCAGGTTCAATGTTCATTCTATAATCTATGCTCTTAAATGTTAGCCAAATGTTGCGTTTTCGGTATGGGTATACCAAAAATAGTTACAATATATCCGAAATTAAAGCAATTTTTAGAGAAAGGTACTTAGTAAGAAAATAGGGCCTGACTTCTTGTTATAGTTTATCAACCTTTAAATACCATTGTTAATATATAATTTGGCCTTGTTTTAAGGATCTAGAAAATAATATTGTTTTGTATAAGTGAAATCAATAACAGTCGTTTACGTAGAACTCTAAGAAAGTTATATAAAAAGTTTACATCATCGCCGCTTGGGTCTGAGCAATGGCGTCATTTCTTTGTTTTATGGTTGTAAATAAAGGTGTGTACAGCTTTGGGATACAAACAAAAAGGCATGTTCCTGTAATCTTGTATACATTATTTCAGATACTGTTCCTATTCGTGACTATACAAAAAGTTGCCATGTACATATTTACCTATTATATTCTTAAAGGATATGGACCTCCGTACTATAATTAATTATTATCGTTATTTATTATTATCTTTTAAAACCCAACATTTGCTTCTTCGTAGATCGTCAGTGTAATAGAAACTAATTTTGAAACGGAACTAAATATTGTCATATAAACCCGACTAAATAATACATTTGGCCACATAAAAACACAAAAATAATGATCTTAAATAATTTAAATATTAACTTTAGTAACACTGGAGTAATGAATCATTAAGTTTTTTATCAGAATATAGTTAAAAATAAACTTATCATGTCTTTCATTATATTATAATTATTTATTTCGTAACAACGGTTCGGTAACAAAATACAATCTTCATTTTATTTGATTTTTTAAAACTAATTACTCATTAACTTTGCAATGTATGTTTTATATAACAATACTTACTTATTATATTAATAGAAAAATTATATTAGGGGGTCAACCCTTTAATAAAAAATATACAATTTACTTTGAAGTCAAGTGTATTTTTCGCCCATTCTTTTTCGTCGTTGATGGCATCATTTATACATGTCGTTGACAGAAATGAGGATTTTTTGGCATTTTAAGTAACTTTTATAATAATATAATAACAGCAATATGTTCTTAATGATAACAGTGCCTTAGTGTTATTCATGTTAAAAATATTATTTATTTTGAATAATTGCTGTTTTAAATTTTTTGTAGTATTTTGAGTAAAGTTCTGATTATTATTTGTTTGACTTAATTCTAAATATATATAATAATCTAGGGGGCTGAAAGACCGAAGGATAAATTTCAACATTTTCATCTTAAGGTAACTAGGTCAAGTTGATTTTATATACCTCGTGAAAGGGTTCCACGTCTATATCGCGGCATTTTATTTCCTGTAATATCGTTTACTATTTAAGTTGCAATAAATGGAATCTTAAGGTTTTGATGTTTAAAATGCAATTTTGTAATTAAATACGCGATATACTATACGAGTATGGTGTATAAACCACATCTAATAAACTCTTTTCATCTGAAAATATCTAAAATTTTTTGGCGCCCTCCACCTAATTTTAAACTTTTGAACATATTTAACATGAAACTATGAATAAATTTACTAAAAAAAGCGAAAATGGAATCGTTCGTTTCTGATAAAGGCGGCCGCACAGATTAACGTTAAACTGAAAGGTATTACCACCCTTCGTTTTACTCCCTTTTTTTAAAAAAGGATCAAACTAAAAGGGACGGGGCACACAAACCAAAATATGTGCTGATTCATGCATCTCCGTGAAACATGTAGAAAATCTTTCAGGCATTGTTCGAAAGCTCTTCACTTTTTAAGGTATCAAATTAGTTATTATCCCTAAACAATTGACAGAGATCAAATTATTAGCTCTTAAAGATATGCTAAGTTATGTCTAGGGTTGAATCAATTTGTAATGCGATTTCATGCTTTATCGGTCGTGCTCCATGTTTTTACCGGTCTACTTTTCTTCGTGGCTATACCACGCATGTAATCTACATATAGACCTTACTCTTGAATCACTCTTTATTACAACATTTAAGTAAATAAACTCTATATAATAACATTTAACCATAATAAAAACTATATATGTAGCGAAGTGAAGTGGAATATTATAATGGAATCTGTATCACGGCTTATAAAATGGTCTCCTTTTCCATAGTGTCCAATTTGAAAAACTTTTGAACACCTTCCACTAGGAAATAGAAAATGTCCGTGCGTGTCTACACTCTAAGCGATATATTCGTTTTATTTTTGAATTGTCATTTACCAATTCTACTAAGCGCATTTATATATATCAAATCAAATTGTAAATCCAGTTGTTTTGTAATCTTGTATCGACTCAGTATTAGATCTCCATTAATATCTCGTAGTTGTGAATAACCATAGCAACCAACAGATTATTAATACTTATTGATTGTTTTGGAATATTCTTAGAACAACTAAATTTATGCATGTCACATATTTGATAACAAGGCAGTTAAGCGTCTGACTATTAATTAGGAAGAGCCTGTTGTATAACTAAAGTATTCCGATTATGTAATACACAAATAGAATCGGAGCTACCAAATTAATTCGGCACTGAAACAGATTTAAGGATCCTTAATATACTTAACGAAAGCTTACAGTAAGGTTAAGCAGCGTGGCCTGTATAACACGATCGATACACGCATATAACCTAACCATTGACATGGGTCACGCGTCTACTCGAGAGGTTGGACTAGGAATCCATGATCAGATCCATGTTGATCAATGAAACTCTATTAGATATGACACTATCAGGATTACGGTAACGATGTGGTCTTTCCCCTTGCTTTGGATTTAGTGTATCTGCTTTTGAACTAGAGGTAGATATGTATACTACTAGAGGTAGATATGGATAGTGTGTAGGGAATAAATTTCACTTTCTATTGATTGATTTTCTCTTCCTGTTTACACGTAACTATACTGCTGCGGTACCTGCAGAGAACCTGGTACACTCACCTGGCATTCGTTACAGGTATGCACGGAATAGGACTGGTCGCAATCGTAGCGATTAAGGATGCTGGCGAAGTCACAGTGCACGCGCGCCACCATGGCGTCGAGGACAAGGAGGTCGCGCAGCGTGCGTTTACGGCGCTCTCCACCTGCGAGAACGTCAGCGCGCGCGCTCCGGTCCAGCGCGGAGGCTGGGGAGCGCTCGCAGCAGGCGCGCAGCCGCAGCTCGGCCAGGCGGCGCGCTCGG
>DWAJ01002421.1:0-17631 GCA_018238005.1 Eurema mandarina
ATTAGAATGACGAAAAAATTAGGGCAGGGTTTACCCTACACTAAGATTTTATTATAAATAGATAAATTCTACCTGTAGGTAATATATAGGTTTCTCATAATAAGTATTAAATAGATAAATGCTAACTGTTCGTTAGGTTAGATTATACTGGAGCTTAGATTATTATTGACGTGCAATAATTGTACCGCAATGCCAACCGCCAAGCATCGTGAGAAGTTTCTCCGTGTGGTTTCTCCCGTAAACCTTGAACGTGAAGGACGTATATACACTCTAATTTTCGAAAATTAGCCTGCCCAAAATGCATATTCTTATTTTACAAAGGGTTTAACTTTACTTTTCAAGATTCACTTTGCCCGCGTACATAAAACAGCAAACATGTAAATGAATAAAATACTAGTTTGTTCACATATAATTTACGATTGACCGAACTTTTTCATCTTTTCAGTCAACTAACTACGAGATTCACAATTCAAAAACTATTATTTTCCATTTAAACGATTGTATTATCATGTTTAATAAGTCTTTAAAAACCTAACCATTTAAAAAACACAAACTTAAATTGCACCTTCCTCAATTATTCCCTACCGTCGCATCGCAGACGAAATAAAAGTCACACTACGAAATTGCTTCCGAGTTCGGTCAGATAACAAAGTGAGGCACTAAACGAGCGTCTCCATTTCCGAAGTGACACAACATTTCTTCAATCCACTTTCCTCCATAGATCTCACAATTTTGTCCATTCGTCACACGTAAGGACTCAGTACCTTCGTCACGTGCGCGCTCTTACAAACTTTTATTACTTTCTGTACCAGTAATTGTTATATATTTCGATAAGACCTGTTTTGTAGTCTAAAGTTTAATGGAGTTGTGCTTGGCTATATATACATACATATAACGTCAAAAGACAACTTATATCTGAAACAATTTATTCTAGTAATATTAAATAAAATTCGTCAAATTCGTTAAATTCGCCAGTAATTATGGTAATCAAAATATTTTGATTTCACATTACGTAAGTTTACCAAAATATCTTGTAAGAAATTGGGTTAATATGAGAACATAAAATCGCTTCTATGGGCAAACATTCTGAAGCTTTACACTTTATTGATAAACTTCTAAAAAGGATTCTTAGCTTTCACGTTCACGCAAAGTTTGGCAATCAAGAAAGTCCATTTTCGTGTTATGGTTAATTTGTTCCCGAATATAGATGAATATTATATTAATAACCTTGTTAGAAATTGGACAAATTTAGAAAAATCAAAACGTTTATACAACATGCAAACATTACATTTGAATTAGCCTTTATATACATGTTTAAAGCTGTTATTTTTCAACACCATACTAGAAACATACATTTTTCATAAGATATTCATAAATAATGTACTTCATTTGATCATCAATATTCAAGATTTCGTTAAACAGCATATTCTTTCCAATAAGATGGCAAGTAATTTCGTGAAAACGCGCTTCTAAAATAAATTATTCATTGGCGACGAAACGCCTGAAGCCTCGTATTCATTTCATTTCTCAATCTGAATTCCACTTTTCTTACCCGCTTTTTTCTTTATCGTACCTCAGACACTTTCAATAAATATTATATAAGCGCTCGAATTAAAACAATCCTGCGCCGGGAACCTACATTTCGTGTTCTATTGGGAATTTTTGATTGCTCCATTACGAAACCTACATATTTCATTATAGTGGTATAATTTCGTCATATTAAATTTACCTAAAAGAAATAAGAGCCATAATCCTTTACATACAATTACTTTCAGCAGTGATTAAAGTTGTCGAGCGAACATAAAATTAAGTTATTAAGGAGATTTATGGCGCGATTATGTTTAAAAGCATAAAGCGACCTAGATTTACCGCACTACTGTGCTGTCATTAAAACTCAAATCGTACAATTTAAGTACAAAGTTTATACGTAATCATTACAGCCTATAGCCGATCGGTTCGGAACTAAAGTCGTTCATAGCGTCACAAAATATGAAGGTCTAACTGAGCATGGGATAAGATAACGCGATGAGAAATGTAGATCGTTGTTTTGAATTGCTTTTATATGCAGACAGAGATAGAAACACATTGCGGGGATCAGAAGTCAGATATATATTGAGTGGGAAGGCTTTCCGCGAACTGAACCACATCTGTAGGAGCACACAACATTAAAAAAACAGAATTAGCATTATACGAATTAATAAAATATGAACGGGTGTTATAAATTCTCGAAAACCACATTTATTTTACCCTTTACCCAGATTTGTATAATATCGCACATCACCACAATTAAAAGACTATTCAATAGTTCTAAGAGTATGCAACCGTGCAATCATACCTGTTATTTTGGATTAAAGTCAAAAACAAATTTTATTTTTTATACATATAAAAAATAAAATTTGTTTTTGACAATATAACAATTTCCATATACAATGTTTTACTTTAAAATAATGTAATGATAAAATCATTATTACTTCATAATTGGAAACTTAACAACTAATAATATAAGGATAATATATTTGAACGCTAAGACATCGCATCAAAGCGAGTCTGAACCAAACGAGTTTCCCCTTGTACAAGAAACCTTATTTAGAATCGCAACTCGACTATCGTTATCTCGAAACACTTGTTATTACACGCGCATTTTGTTCATGACCTTCTTTATATTCCCTTTATCCCTTGTACCTGACTCAGTTAAAACATCCATTACTTTTTATGAGACCTAGCTTTTACCTAGAAATTCATTGCTCCCGTTCTGCCCACTTTTATTTCGCAATTGTATTTCTCTTCAAGTGTATACTTTACTTACATATTTCAAGTTACAGTGAACGACGTTTGAAGAGAAATTGTTTATTGCTGCGAACCTTTTAGCTATGCTGTACCTGTATGGTTGTTTGAAACGTATACTTACGTTACTAGACGTCGATCTTTTAGAATTTTATTTTAAATACAATTTATTGGGCACTTGTCTAATTTTGGTATAAACGTATTTTAAACAATCAAGCTTGTTAGACATGCGAAATATATTAACTGGTATAAATTTATTAAAAAATCAAATTATAAATTTCACTCGTAATTATTGACTATTTGCAGCGAAAAACGAAACTTAACTGCATTTTAAGCTGGCCAATTGATTTAACATAAACTACACGGTAAGTAAAACGCGTAACCTAATTTAGGGGCGAATTTATTGTGAGTGGCATATTGGCGTGGTTTAATTAACAATTTACGCGAAAATACGAGCAGAATACGCTATAACTCTCACTGTGACGTGGACTTCTGTTCAGCGCTCATTAATTTTACGCGCTGTTCTAGATTTTAAAGTAATGGAATCTTTTTTTTCAATTACGGCACATAAACTAAAGTGTTGGGGCTGGACTTATATGGGACGATGGTTAAAAATCCTGTTTTACGTTGTATGTTGTTGGTGCTTTTTCCTCGGAAATTAGTTAGGCACATGCTTAAGGGAAATAATTTAATCGCCTCCACATCGAATTGTTCGACATAATAAGTCATAATCTAATGAGACCTCAGTTATTCAACAGACGCTTTTCGAGTTGCTATCGATATTATATTTCGGTTTGCAGTCTCCTTAATGCGATTTGTTTTTCTTTCTATATTAGTCCTGTTTTTTAATAAGAATATTCGAAAGTGAACGGTAACTACCGATTCAGATTACCTCCCTGCTCAATAATTAGAGATGTCATTGCGTTTCTTTTCGTCATTAAATAATAAAAAATATTAGACTTTAGTCTGCAAGTCATTCCCCATTCATTCCCCTAGGATCTACTTCTGATTCGAGATTGATGTTTTTTCCTCTACTGGTTCATATAACCTGTATTTCCATAACTTTATTTCTCATTTTAAAGTGTTCAATAATTAAATGAATCCAATTTAATAACACTTCAAACTTCGAAACGAAAGCGTTCAAATCTAAAATGGATTATTTAAAGAACACTGGATACTTTTCATATTAAACTTAAACTTACATACGTTTATTATCTTAAAGTAGAAATAGCGGCTAAGGATTTTCAATTCGAAGTAGTTAAAGTTTTGTGTAGACTCTGTTAGTTAAGTTGGGATCCTGTTCCGAGTTGCCGTGTATAGAAACTACGGTATTAAAAACTTTTCATGCGAATAAATTCACATGTTAAAACTTAATCTTATAGCAGTTAAGGTGCAAGTTCGGTTTATGCATACACGATGTGAATACAATTTTATAACAATGCTTTTAAAACATTCATGAACTTACACTTTTTAATTAAAACAGTCTATCTTTCTCTATTTCTCTGTTTATGTATATTTTAAAAGGGTCATATAAATATAACAATAATAAATGTAGAAGGTTGAGCTATGACGTTGGGCTGAATTGCGCCGGCTAGCCCGTAGGTGTGTAATGATACCTTCCTCCTACAAAATACGAAAGTCAAGTACTGACATCTCATTAGAGATGTCACACCCTCCGTTCATTTATTCCCTTTTGTTACAATCCTTTTACCTATTTTAAAGGTCGGCAACGCATTCGTGAGATTACCTTTGCAACTGTTCATGAGCGAAGGTGGTCGCTTATCATCAGGAGAACCTTCTGTTTAATTCCCACCCTTACATAAAATATGCTGCATAAACGCGTCATCAATATCAATTAAATATTTACCTACCTTGTTAATCAGATTACATATCAAAGTATTTGTATGAAAAACCCACTTTGATACTAAAATAAAGCGTCAGAGCGTCGCAATAACTTCGTTAACGGAGAATGAGCCTTCAATAGCTAAAGTTAAATTGGGGTAACATAGACTAGTGATGTCTACCACTTCGTCTTTACAGCCTCGTTTTAAATAACGGTGTATTTGATTACCCACCGTAACAATGAAAGGCGAGTCACTAAATTCGCTTTGAAACATAAACATAAATAAACAAAGCCGTGAAATAAATTTCGAAGTAATAACTCTAAGATAACGTTTAATAATTTTATTCGATTTGTATATGAACCTCTTCGAACGATGAAATTAATTTTGTTTTCTACATAAAATTTACTCTGCCTCACAAGAGTAATAAAAAGCGCTCAATAATGTTTTAAATTTATGCACTTATTTGCATAGCATTAAAATTACAATACATTGAAAAATATGAAGCATCAATCGAAAAATATTCTTCTATACATTGATATTTGAATATATAAGGTAAGTGCTAAAAGCGATCAATCAAAGAATTATTATGTTGAATCAACAATTTGGTCGCGTGACCGTTGTGCGTGCCTCCTTCATTTAATGTCGTTTTCTATCGAACAAACTTGCTACAGTTAGCAGTGGAATTATTCCTTTGAAATAATTTGCATTTATGCCATTTGCTATTTTGTGTCAATTTTATTGAAAGAACCACGAATAGGCCGGCTCATACAATCAACTTCAAAAACAACTTATACGTCTTCCATTCTTGGGCTTTAAGTATTCGTATATTAGGCATGATACTACCTATTCTTGTAATTATTGACTTATAATATATATAATAGCCACGACAGACACGACGATGTTATAATAAACGAAGTAAATATCGTATGGGTTGTAACAACTTCAGTGACGGTAGGTGTAAAAAATGCGTTATTGTATAGAATTTGATTCGAAGGTCATCAGAGACAAACATCAGGTCAAACATCATCAGAGAGAGATAAAGAAGTCAAGTCACGGAGTCCACTCAAAGTGTCGGCTGCCCTTGTTTGCCCAAAACCGCAAATAAATATTCTCGAATGGGACTAATTGGTTCCCGTTGGATTCGACAGGCGTCCGGACGCCGGCGGTGTGGTCCACCGCATAATTTATTGGACCGACTGTGCACCGATTGGATTATTTATCCGTTATATTATATAATCTGTGGGATTTTCTTTGTTAGGTACCTATTGGGAAAAACTTTGTCGTACCGAAAATTGGGAAATCTTTGTCTTACAAAACGCTCATAAAAATAAAGTTGTTGATTGTACTTTACCTATAAGCACACTTCTTATAGAGGTGATTAAAAAAAGAATAAAAATGCTTTTTTATATCGCTTATTTCATCCTTTATAAAAATATCTTAAACCAACGAGTTCATTCTCGCAGACTTAATCGCGTTGAAACAAATCCGCAAATGTATTACAGCGCATATTTCTTAAGGAAATCCCGGATCCCTAACTGTTATAACATAAAAATGATCATAAATAATTGGCGCGAACTGTAAATCCGCTTTCCTTTCTTCAGCTACGTTTTTGCCCATTTGGATTCCGTATCGCATCCAACTGCGTCGGTTATCCTCGAAGTTTGCCTTCTCGCTCAAAAACTCTGGCTATTACCGTAAATATCAATTTGTATGAAACTAGAGGGAGGTTCCTTAGCTTCGCAACTTACACCGCCTCAGTCAGTTACAAATTGAAACCCTCACAAGAATTTAAGATTTCGAATTCTAAAAAGTTTCGAATCGAAATATTTTACATACCAGCTCTCTCGTACATTTTCTGCTTCAATTTCTTTCTCTTTGTTCGTGAAACTAAAATAATAAAATTGAAAATTTATTAATAAGCCGCTTCAAAAGTAAATATGTTTTTTATTAAAACCTTATTCTTTATGATCAAATAATTTTATTTAACGAGAGATTTCACTATTTTTTACTTATTTCGACCCGCAAATCGTTTTTAATTTTAATATTTAAAACTGTTTCATTATTAAGGCTAATAAATATTATGTACCTTAGCACTTAGAACAAAATTGGATCGCAATAAACAAAATGAGCAGGGATGTTATCATAATATTTTATAATAATCGTAACCTTTTCTTACCATAAAAACATAAAAAACCTTTACACCTTACCTATTTATATAAATAAAGCTCACAAAAGCTCTTAGCGAGAGCCTTTTTCGCTAAAAATTTATTAGTAAATATTTTATCCCGAACTGACCGCACTAAATCTAGGAGCAGAGGGTATGCGAAACGGTTGAAACTAATTCATTGCAAAGGGTGCTTCAGTACATAAATTCTTGTACGTCCTGATGACAAATTGCATGCATTTATCGGTTTCTACTAAAAATTATCCGATAAAAATCCTCGAGAATCGTGGCTCTAAGACATGATTTATAATTTACTAGCTGTTGCCCGCGACTCCGTCCGCTTGGACTTTCATATAAACTTTGACACACTTTGATAAAGTTTTCATTATTTTTAAGTTATATTGTTATTCGGGGCAACTAACAAATCCAACAAACCAAAAACCATGAAAATTGGTCTAGCCGATCTTGAGTTATAAGTGTTGTAACAAACTATTTTTATAGTATATAGATTTTTAAATTATAAAGAATTAAAAAATGTAAAAGTTATACATCTTCATAGTAGTACGAAATTATTTTATTTCACAACTTTTTGAATAGAAATCTGCAGAATTTATATGGAGTAAGATTTTTAAAGATCAAACAACATTTTTCCTTCAATTATCATTGTTCAACGATGCTTGTTAAACTAAAATCTTATTAAAAAAGACATCAAAGTTAAGATTCAGCTCCAAGCGATTTAATGCTGTCGTGTAATAAGTTTTCTTAGAAAATGGAGACTTTGCTGTACTGAAATTATATTAAAAGTTACCTTTTATACTGAACGTAACTTCTATTATAGAAATATTACCATTTTATAAGTATCAAGGTTGAATATCAAAAGCAGTATTATGAACACATGAAGACTAACCACTTCACAATTTAGAATATTTTAATAAAGAGCGGTGTTATAGAATTTGGTAAAAAGACCAAAATTGACAAAAAGCACTGCATTTGTAAACTAATTAAAATTTAAATTACCTAAGTGGCCTAATTAGTGTTAAATATAACCATTAATGAAAGGAGGTCAGGAGTGCATTTCATAACAGGGGCTTAATATGTGTAAAGTTTGTGACGAGGGTTCCTGGGTCACTAAAAACCTCTTCATTAAGGAGTCAAGTTTGAATTGTGTCTAATAACTTTAGAGGGACGCGTGATGTATAATGTTTGTTTAGGGTAATATGTTTGTCTTAGATATGGTCTGTTTTGTTATCAGTTAGGCATGTAAATGCAATTTCTATATTGTATTATAAATAGATACGGTATTCTAAAGATTTTTTTAGAGTATTTTTTTATTACTCTATACATTTGTAACTTGAAATATATCTGAAAAAGACACATTTTTGACGTATATTAATCAAAATTAATTTAACCATAAAAGGTTACATTTGAATAGGTACATTACGTTCCTACGCAAAGCCAAAAGAATAACTATACTTAACTATAATTTAAATATTCAAAACTTACGATAAAAACTTACTACTTGGCATTGTTATATAACAAGAAACGAGACAGTTCAGCGGTCTTATATCAAACACCTTGCAAGCCGCAATTTACCACTAGATATTAAAAGTACCTCGGCTACGGCGATCTTAGCACGGTCAACTTTTCCACTTCATTAAAGTTCTGTCCTTTAATCGTACATAATGACACAAAGTTGGGGAGTTCAAAAAGATTTAACAATGCTTGTTTTGAAGGGTCTTTTCCTGCGACGGATTCCTGTGGTCGTTTTGAACAAAGCTTTTCGCTCAAAAGTTACCGACTCGCGTTTTAATTAAAATTTCGGTGAGTTCTGACCTATTATTATTCGACTTCTATTTCTAATTGTTTTCAAATTCTTTTGTAAAACAATAACTTCAAAGTTGTATCTAAGTGAATTGAATGTTTCAAATTGCTCGACTTCGGAAACAATATGAATCCATTTCGTTTCTGTTAATAAATTGTTTTGAGCATTTATAAATTAATATTTAGAAATACAGTTTTAATTTTTAAGTGCACAGAATAAGCTGATAAGTTAGTATTTATTTTCATTTACAGAATTATTCTGTAGATATCTGGAATTAAGTATTGAAAATGCTATTAACAACTTAATGGATGTATTTTAAATAGGTTGACTGACTATATATTTATTAATCTTCAAGCAAATTAAATTACAATATGGTGGATTTACGTCACTATTTCTATAGAATACTATACGGCGAATAGACCGAGGCTCTGCATATAAAGGACATAGAGACTTATCTTCTGAACCACTCTACCTATATGTAAAATCGATCTAAACATACCACTGCACTTAGTACTACTAATTACTACTGCTACTACTGTCACTACCGACGAACACAGAATGTGACATTGTTTTAATACTTTGTTATGATTAAGTCATTGTCAAGTGTAAAGATTTCTACATATATACTTATAAAGAATACCTATAAATATAATACATTTTGTTTTCAACAAACTGTATGAACTATTATATGAATAAGTTAATAAAGATTCATAATTATCAACGGATTTACATCCTGAATTTAATCAAGTCATACAGTAAAATCGTAATATTGAAAGGCCTTGGCACATTGCAGAGTTTAATTATGAACTTAATAGCTTGGTTTGATGAAAAATTTTAATCCTCGCTCAAGTTAATTTCCTCTGGATCTTGAGATTCATTTTCTTATTCGCATAGCTCAAAATTAATTTATTCGAGAGAAAGAAACTTAGTCATTATTCTAATCAGATTATATAGTTACATTATTTAAAACTTTTTCTTTTAACATTTGATGTTTTATATTATAAAGTTACAAGCAATTTAAAAAAAAAATAGCATGAAATCTATATTTATTAATATTAAAGTTATCTATACTCCGTAGAAATAAACGGGGCATATTTAGTCCAATTTTCATTTTAATTATAAAAAGACCTGTAAGAAAAATTAAATCTACCCATTTTTCTTAATTTTTCATTTACTCAAAAACATTAAAAAAATAGTTGTAGTCTATTAAAAAGTAAACTAACGTTAAAATATTAAGAGAAATGGTATATTGAAAATCAAAAAAAGATTCTTCCAATAACATAAATAATTGCTATCTAATTTATAATTAACGCAATTCCTATTTAACACTGGAAACAGCAGATAGATATATTCGAACTGAATCCAACTCAGTTGTAAAACGTAAGCCAATGAAATAAAAATAGTTATATAGTCCAACTGTTCCGAGCTAATAATAATATCGTTCGTTCCCATAACCATTCGGTTTTATTAAGAAACGATGGAATAAATTAATTCTAGCAAGTCGAAATTAATTCAAGGTAACGACGTCTTTATGAGCTGCGAGTTGAGCATGGAGTTGTATGCGAGGAATAAATCTGTCGCTCGGTAACAACCCGCTCACAAATTGTTATTTATTGTCACGTGTTTTGAAATCGTTAGGCTTAATGATACAGGGGACACCAAGCGCTAGGGCTCATAGCTCACTTAGGTATACATAACATTCAGGTTACTGTTCCGCTACAACAGTAACAGATAAATAATTGTTTTGAAAGTAACCACAGCTACAAGACTTTTGGCCAACTCCGAAACCTGGGATACACATATGTGCACCGCCTCTTTTTGTACTTATATTTATAAAACAGTATAAAAAATTGTGTGTCTTATTTATGTCCTTACAACTACAATAAGCCAATAAAACGGTACAACAATAACAGATATAAATACTAATAAAAGAATGTTATCTAATTTAATATCGTGTTTACTTTTAAATATATAAAAGGCTTCTACATTTTGTATGGCTTCTGTGATTCCTAATCATTCTACTTTGTTAGTTTACAGTGTATAATTTTGATAACATACACGAATGTAAGAAGATGTAGGTATGCATAACATACTAAAAATGGTACACTTAGATTTATTAAAATGGTATAAAATTCATTGTAGTTAACAGCAACAACTTTATTGTTAAATTATAAAATTTGAATAAAGTTGGCATATCAAGCAAAGATCCATCAATACAGACATTAAGTAAACCCAATTGCATGCTATAATAATTATGCTAATTCAATGCTAACACATTGTTCTTAATATTCACAAGAATTATTATCCCGAGCTCAGAAGAAAAACCTTATTAATATAATAACGAAATTATAAACATAAAATATTTCAATTTAATACTCAGCTAAGTAATCTAAGTTCAGCCCATCCCTTGCGACCGAAGCTCGTCTCGAGAGATGACGCTCGACTTTCAACTACCGTTCAATATTCACGGCACTGCAAATCATTTTATGTACATATAATCAGTATATACTTTTATAGCTATAAAATAGTTCCATTAGGTATTTATCTATTAATATATTTATAGTAAAGTATCACTGGTCTTATGTTTTTGAAGTTAGTAGTGCAACCAAATAAAGACAGTTCCTACTAATATTTTAAATACGACATTATTTGAGGATGCATGTTTGTTGATCTTCCACGCAAAAACTACGCAACGGATTTAGCTTTATTTTGACATACAGGTAGATGAGACTGTAGCTTATAAAGATAATGTTATTATTGACGTGGTAAAAAAAACAAATAATACAATCAGACAGCATAGTGCAACAATAAGATTGACAGGCAGTTAAAAGGCTAAAACTGTGATTTAATAAAATTCTGTATAATTATCATAAGTAGGTATAGGTATTATAGTATTCTACAGTATTTTTTTCTGATTATACCTAACGTTACTTAGAAAAAGAAAAACCATAGACTTGACATGATCCACACATCTGGTTACGTAAATATTCTCGTATTACAAGGTAAAGTCTAGTAATAGTCTGAGCACGTACAAATCAATTCAGTATTGTATATCTAAAGCATAAAATCGGATGCTCCATTTCCCTCAGGCTTTGACTTCCCGCGACGGAAATATTCTCCAGCATCGATAATCACCAGGAAAATTGCATATAGATTGAAAAAAAAACGTAGTAATGTACGAATTATTTTCTCACTTTTGTGGTTATGGGGGAGTATTTCGCTTTTACTTAGTAGGAAAGACAAAAATGGAATAAGACAGCGTCGATTCAATGGATTATTTTTTATATAAATGATTGAAGTAATATTTTTTTTTGAGACTGGCAACTAACAAAAGCAAAACAACGCTACATCTTTGTAAGAACATAGTAACACTCCACGACGAATAGGCCTTATTCAGACTTATGCTGGCATTTTATCTATAACATTAAATTACTATTAATACTAACATTAAAGTTTACGTACTCTTCTTTTAAAACATATCGTGTAACAATGCCAATGTCAAATAAATAATTTCCTTCAGATATTTTAAAAACAAGCAAAAACTGAACAATAATTTTCATATGCGCATCCAATTTTGTTTCATCTAAACTATATGGCTCGTCTAGGCGCAAGTTCTATCCATTCTTTATCTTTAACTACCCAATTTCGTCAGCATAAAAAGCGCTTTCCTGCCATTTAGCGCTGTTTTCGTCCTTTTTACCTCAAAAACGTAGCTATAACACCTCTCCTGGGTGCGGTAATATTTGCATTTAGAGCGAACGACTGATATTCTGACCTTATCACACGAAGATCGTATTTGGGGACATTTTCTGATGACGTAACTGTACCGAATCGCATACCCTTGATGCAAACATTAACCTTAAGTTTTTTAATTAATTCCCTAACACTTAATAACCCAAATTAGTAAAAGCGGCGTAAAAATCGATAAAATTATAATTAATCTCCTTTTCAATTTTCCTTTATCAGACAAATTAATTGGACTAAATAAGTCTTATCAATATATTCTGCCTAAAATTTTAAATTACGAACCCTCATTAAAACGAGCTTTGTCGAAAAGCTGGAACCACATAATTGATTTCATTATTTGAAAATTGATTATTATAGCACTATGCCTATATTAACTATTGGGTATTTAATCCTCGAAAATTGATAGGTCTAAACCAAATTAAATACGTATTTGCATTAACCCGTAAAGATTTTAATTATTGCGGTCAGCGATAACAGTGGTTGTGAATCTAATTTAATAATTAACATTTTACACTACTCAAATCTCATTAAGATATTATGATTACAGTCAAAGTCAATTATGTATTTAGTCAATAGAGTAACATGTGTTAAGTATTATAGGAACAAAATAAGTATCTGCCGGTTCGAAAACCGGTTTCTGGAGTGATGAAGGTGCTAGAAACTCAACTTAAAGCAAACGGTAGAAATAGAAATTAAGGACAATAAGAAAAACATAAAGTATTAACACACATAAAACACTATTGTTGGTAAATATACGATTCAATTTGGCATTTTAGAGATTATCTCCATGTTATTTTTATAATTACCTAGAAGACAAATCGAAGACTTTTTATATCAAGAAAACAATCGAAGTCGAAAGTGGCATAATAAACCAAAAAACCCATCCAGCGTTAAAATATTATGACAAAAAATTAAAACGACAAAAATCCAAACAAATTCTCAGTAACAAAAACACGTATTCAAATTAACCACAAAACAGGATGCTCGTTATGTGGGTGAAAAACAAAAAGATTTAACCCTTCGCCTTTAATGCGACTATAATCACACCTTTTAGTTGAATTTGTCTTATTGACAGCTTTACATTTTCGCGTCCTGTCTACATTGACATTGACTATGCTTTTAATATTTTTCAATATTATTAAAATTAAATATTTATAACTATATTTAAAAAAAATGTAAATATTTAATTTAAACCACGTTTTTCCTTCTGGTCGTAAGTTCGATCCCCACACTGGAAAACTGTATTTATATTTTACATTTGTAATTTTATAAGGTCTGGGCATTATTGTAATAAAGCATAAAAAACGTATGCATATGTAATTAGTTATCTAGTAACCATATCACAAGTTTTGCTAATCGTGCAACTAGATGGCGCTGTATGCATCATTAATCAAATTTAGATGACGTCTTTCGTGTCGCTTGTCAACTAAGTAAAAAGGTTTTAATTATAGAAACATTAAATTTTAGAAAGTATTTCATTATTAGCACCGTGCACGATCACAGCGCCAACTAGCGTCCACAACTTTTGTCGGTTCTGTCACATTGACATTTAAGTCGTATATTTTTGAAAAAATATCGAAATGAAAAAATTACAAATATTTTCGACTAATATGTTGTTGTGATACTACGATTTGGATGGAAAAAAGGTTTTGAAATCATTTTGGTCATTCAAATCAAATGAGGTATTAGTCCAACAAGTGTGTATTATTTTGATTGTGTCAGGGTTTGTTTACTTCATTTATAGTTATAGTTTTGCAGTGAAACAAAAAGAAAAAGCTTCTTCAATGGTTTCATTATATAACAGTAAATATATTTGAATGTTCCTCTATCGCTAGTAATAAATTAAATATCGTTTTCAGATCGAAATGAGTATTGTTTTGAAGACCGGATTTGTGAGTGTTTTTCACAATATCAAATCTATTTCTGCCAATATTCTTGCCGTTTACAACACAACAACTACTGTGACTCATTTTTTGTTGGCAGACTTACGTAATTAAATTATGATATTAAAAATGTATTATGTAGGAATGCTTTGCCATTGACAGATACATCTGATGTCAGAGCGCACATTATTTCTACTTTTGACCACCATGAGCGCTGCGATAGATTATGTTACCCCCACCTAGTACTTCGCACCCAGCGAATAAGCTTGAAACAAAACGTTTCTGATACATGATAGTTTTGTAAAAGATGGTGGTAGGCCCCCTGATCTCCACGCTTAAACAATTGCAAAGAAAATTGTCTCACTAACTCTACTAGCTGCTTTAAAAGTGGATTTAAAAAGGTTTTGCTCTAAAAAGGACAATAAATGAGGTAAAGGAAGGAAGTTGCTAAAAGACGCAATAATAAAAATGATACTATTATCTGCCCGCGGTTTTACCCGCGTAATTCCCGTTCCCGGCACAATACCGAGATGCAAAGTATCCTATGTGTTAATCCAGGGTATCACCTATCTACATTTTTTTTAGCTTGTTTTTTCGTATAACATATTTTTGGGTTAATATTATATGTAGGTATATGAAATCTGTTTAAAAAAAACCAGATTTTTTCTATCTACATACCAAATTTCAACTAAATCAGTCCAGCCGTTTTTGCGTGAAAGAATAACAAACATACATCCATACATACATTCTCAGAAACTTTCACATTTATAATATTAGTAAGAAGAGTTTTCTAAGAGACTGTTTGTAAGATTTTTTTTCCTGGAAAAAGGAAAAAATGTTGAGACTATTTGTAATATTTTTTTTCTTGAAAAAAAACGAAAAAAAAATTGTAAAATGCACCCCTATTTTATTATATTTTTTCCTCAAGAAGAGAGCGTACATGTCTCTAAAAGGCCGGCCCCACACCAGAGCTGTGCGCGCTCCGCGAGTGTTGATGGGCGGCGTGCACCACGCACCATCAGGTGGTGAGCCTGCTCTATTGCCCCTATTTTAGATAAAAAAATAATTACAAGTCAAGTTATCTACAAAAGTATGTAACCACATTAAGCAGTACCAAAGCAACTTAACTTTTAACTACACAAATATGTTCAAGTATCAAAACTGCTTACACCTCGCGCAGTATAACTTAACGATTAAGTTACGTCAGTGTGGTCGCGAGATTCTCAGATATTACTCTTCTCACTGTCTATTAACCTTTAGATACGAGCGAATTGGGTTAACTTTTTAACGAACCGTGGACGAGGCGATTTGACCTCTTTCCTTCTAATGACTTAATTAACAGTTTCTACACCTTTGAGTATTTTTAACCTGATTTCTGTTAAATTAACTTATAATACATATAATATTTTATACATTATTTGGCCTAATAAATACTCAAATTGATTATAGGTTATTGTTATTCGTTCGAAGTATTATTCAAAGTCAAATATATAATTATTCAACTAGGCTTCATATAGAAACACTTGAATCGTCATAGTATTACAGAACTATAATTTACCACCGGTTCGAAAAGCAGTTTACATATGCAGAGAACGACTGACGAGAAATGAATAGTTGTTGTTTTAAAATAAAAACGTATAAATAGTAATTAAGGTACAAAAAACCATTATTAAACCAAAACCAAAACAATATTGATAAATAAAAAGGGTCACCGTTCTGCAGGCATTAAAAAACAAAATTCCTTGCTTTTTGTCTTCAATATATTAGTTTGAAATATAGATCTATTTATTGATTCAATCAAAACATTGTTAATAAAGCTTTTAATTTTAGACTTTTATTAATCTATACTCTATACTAATATATAAAGAAGTAAAGTTTGTGTTTAATTGTAAGGGGTAATCTCGGGATCTACTGAACTGATTTTAAAAATTCTTTCACCAATAGAAAGCCACATTATTGCTGAGTGTCAAAAAAAAGGATTGTGTACATTATGCCAAACGAAGTGGGCACGGGTCCGCTAATTAATTATAAATAAAAATATCCCTTTAGCACTTATAATTGAGGTAGCTATAAAAAACATATTGCCTTATCAAAAGAATTTTACTTAGAAGAATTTATAATATCTAAAAATATTAAACTGGGCACTCAGTAAAGCTCCGGGCTTGCACCTGACACACTGGATTTCAGTAGTCGCCTTTTCGGGCTCTGTGTTAGTCGAAATATACGATATTAAATACTAGCTGTGCCCGCGACTTCGCCCGCGTAGAAAAGTGACTTGGTGCAGCATTTTTGAAAATGCCTAACCCGCGCCAACAAACGTTCAGCGAGTTCAACGTGATTCTTTAAATTGTCATAACTTTTTTGTTTATCAACCGATTGACATGAATTAAACACTAAATGTTAAGTGAGCTGTGAGCTTACCACAGTATATTATTGAAAACCCCATTTAGATAAGATAAGCCGTTTCTGAGATAAACAGACTAAAATTCCAAAAATCATTGTTTTGGGTTCTATTGCATTAATAAAGGTCTCCTATAATATTTTTTCTCATATATCTTCCATGTACAGACAGCGACTCGTTACGTTTTTATTATATGTATTGATACAATCTGCAGTTCTGGGGATATATTTCAATCACCTCTGGTCAGGCGAGCCTTACGTACCCCGTCGCAACTAATATCTTCACGGCGTTTCCCTCTATAAAAAAATTGTATGTTCGTATTATAAAAAGAGCGACTATCAGAGTTTCTTGCCCGTTCTTCTCTGTAGAAACTGCCTTCCGAGCCGGTGGTAAATGTTTTGTAATACCATGATGATTCAAAAGTGTTACTATATGTAGCCTAGTTGAATAAAGATACTTTTGACTTTGTTTGACTTTGACTTTGAATAAAAAAGGGGGATATTTCAAATAAAAAAAACTCCGTTAGTTTATCCTTACTAATATTATAAATGTGAAAATGTGTTAGAATGCAAAATTTAATTACTTTTTCAGGCGAAATTTTGTGGACGAATTTGGCTGTAGTTTTGCACCGAGTCTACAATATTAATCGAAATTCGAGTAGTAGTTATTTTTATTTGCTTGTTTTCAAAGGCCAAAATTAAAGAGGATTTTAAAATATTTTAATAACATTTCGAAATTGACCATTCAAAAATCAGAGGCCGGTGAGTTCATAAAAAAGAATAGGTTATAAAAGTAAGTTTTGAGAAACAATTTTAAAATAAAATTTGGGTCAATTTAAACAATTACACCAAAGTCTATTACAGAATAATCATTTAAGGTTCGGAAGGCAGTTTCTACAGAGAAGAACCGGCAAGAAACTCTAATCTATACATATAATATAAAACGTAACGAGTCCCTGTCTGTACATGAAAAATATATGAGAAAAA
>DWAJ01002422.1:0-17631 GCA_018238005.1 Eurema mandarina
CGGGGATATGTGGGGCTCCCGAACGCTCAACGCCGACGCTAATCACCGACGAATCACTGCGTCCGGTATACCCACCAAAAACACTGCGGATTGCCTTCAGCCGTTTTCCTGAGAGGAGTGTCCCGGATCTTTCTAGCACAGGACACATATAATACTTTATAGATAACTAGTCAAAGTCAAAGTCAAAGATATTAATATACAACTAGGCATGTATCCAATAGTAACACTTTTTAATCGTCATGGTACTACAAAACAATGATTTGCCGGTTTTCAGAGAAATTAAAAACTTTCGTAAGGCAGTTTCTTTAAATAAGGGTCGGCATGAAACCCTGATAAGTTGCCCTTTTAAAATAAAAAGAAACACTTGTATTTATTTCACATAATAAAACGACTATTTCTATATTCATACATAAAACGACATTGACGACCGCTTGGCGCAGTGGTAGAACAACTGCTTTCTACGCGAAGGGTGGTGGGTTCGATCTCCACACCGGAAAAATATATTTGTAATTTATGTTTATAATTTTCTGGGGTCTTTGTGTTGCTATGTAGGTATCGTATGTATGTAATAACAAAAGAAAAGTATATGTTATTTATTCCGTTATGTAGTTGCCATAACACAAGCTTTTGCTTAGCTTGTATAAATGGCGATGTGTATAAATGTCCTGAAATATTATTATTATATTATATACCATCTGTGCCAGCGACTTCGCCCGCGTAGAAAAGTGACTTAGGGCAGCATTTTTGAAAATGCCTAACCCGCGCCAACAAACGTTTAGCAAGTTCAACGTGATTCTTTAAATTGCCATAACTTTTTTATTTATCACCCGATTGACATGAATTAAAGACTAAATTTTAAGTTAAGCTTAACACAATATATCATTAAAAATCCCATCTATATAGGATAAGCCGTTTCTGAGATTAGCGTGCACAAACAAACAGACAAACAGACAAAAATTTCAAAAATCATTGTTTTGGGTTCTATTGCGTTAATAAAGGTCTCCTATAATATTTTTTCTCATGTATCTTCCAAGTACAGACAGCGACTCGGTATATTTTTATTATATGTATAGATATAGATTATTGTTAGATCCCTTATATCTTAATATAAATTACATGCCACGTCGTTTGTACGCGATTGACTCTAAAATTACTGAACCTATTTTAAATTATATTTGCACAACGTATGCAGTTTGATCGAACTTAAAAGACAGGATAGCTTACACCCCGGTGTTGCCCCGGGAACGGGAACTACGCGGGTAAAACTAAAAGCGCGGGACACAGCTAGGAGGATATTTAAATGAAGTATGTAAACTATAGGATTCTTAACATTACGATAATGCACCTACATGAAAGTACTTAAAGATTAAAACAATTATTGCATGTTTCAAGTGAGTAATTTTATGTTTATTGTGATATATAAAATCTATATCTATTCTCATTTAACAATGCTATGATTTTATATTTATAAGAAACTACCCGGCCCAACGCGACTTTGTTCACGCTGTCCTTTTTTTTTATAATGGGGAAATCCTCATAGGATACCCGTGGACCTCGGGGTAAGGACCACGGGTTATGTCGGACTTCTACCCGGTGCCTTCGCAGACTCTTCCGCGAACGCTGACCTAATCATACCCGAAACTTTATACCCTACGTCTACTACTTTTTTTTTGTTTAAAAACCATCCTTGTACATCCAGGATTGTTCAAAAAAAATAATTATCTAAATCGGTTCAGCCGTTATCGAGTTATGCGCTTACCAACACATTTTGCGATTCATTTTTATATTATAGATAGAAGATGATACTAACAAGTTTACTAATCTTGTTAATTTCGTAAAGGATACACAAGATCCCAAAAGCAGTTATTACTACAGAGAAGAATCAAATATATAAATATGAACATATCACTTTATAGTACAAGGCAGTTCTTTTCTGTTTGTCTTGTGTACGCTTTATTCTTTGAATACAGCGTTTTATAAACACATAAAAATGCTTAAAAAATGTTTAAATGAATAAAGTAACTTTGAATTAAAAAAAAAACATTGTTTAGACTATACTGAGACGGTTATCTTTATTTTATTTTTTCTAATTATTTTTTAATGTGTCGACAAGAGACATAAATATTAATAGTGATTAGATTATAATGTTCATTATAGTACAATATTAGTTCTTATCAGTGCTGAAATAACTTATGACTATACCACTACTAACAATTTTATAAAAATACCTAGATAACATACAGTTTTACTTTAATATTTGTAATAGTTATCTATACTAATACTATAAAGAAGTAAAGTTTGTATGTTTGTTAAATTGTAACGGGTAATCTTGGGATCTACTGAACCGATTAAAAATTAAAAATTCTTTCACCAATAGAAAGATTATTGCTGTCATAGGTTATATAAAAAACCGAAAAATAAAAAGGCTTTTACGTGGTAATCCGTTTTGCAATGTGAATCGGAGAAAAAACGGTCGAATGATAGCGTTTCTCACGAACACTGCCCTTTATAAAAAATATATCATTAAATAGGTAGTAAGCTTGAAAACCCCTACAAAAAAGTCAACAACAGCATATGTCTAAATTTTATATTTAAGTTATAAAAATAATAAAAAAACGATTATATATCAACATTATGCCCAGCGAAGTGGGCACGGGTCAGCTAGTATATAATATATAATAAATAATCAAACCACTAGATAAAAATTTGGTAAAAAAAATTCTACAATGTAAATTGAACATTGCCAAGGTAAACAATAAGTTGGTAATTCAATATTGTAGTAATTTCTTACTAATTAGCATTAGCAGCATTTCCTTAGTGCCAACTTCAAAATTATAAAAGAAGTATTTAATCTAAATATTTTTTAAGCTAATTGGCAGAATTGTGTTCTTTCTTTTAATGTAGTCTGTTTTCTGTATGTTTTTTGAGAATAAAATGTTTTTACTTTTAATTTCTTTAAGGTAATTTGCTTTATAAAAGCATAGCTCTATGTATTATTTTATTTTATAAGATTTTTTTTATATTTAAAATGTTTAGTATTAAACAATATAAACATTATTCATTGCTTCACAGATCACTCAAAACATTGTCAGCTATTTTTATTGTTACTAATTTAGCCGTTAAGGTCATATTTTTTAAGCGAAATATTGGTCTTGACCTAGTAATATTACTTATTATACTATTACCAAATACGTTTATTTAACTTAATAAAACTATACAACTAATATTACTCTTCATATATAAAAAAATTACTACATGTGCATCAGAAGTACCTTTATAATACCTTATATGTATTATGTTTAGTGTTGTCCAATAAGAGTAAAAATATACATTTGTTATTTATAATTATATGTTTGTCTGTAGTTTCAGTGTTGTTATATACAAATTACAATTGTAATGCATATTAAAAACCTTCCTCTGAACCAAAGGGAGGATTCTCGACCAGTAGAACCACTAAGCCATTAGATAGAACCATGGGGGGTTCAATGTCGAGAAGTTGTATTTATGCTAAGTGTGGAACAAATATCATAGGCATGATTCAGAATTTGGCACATTAGTAGCGGTCGGAATAGAGTTTCCTAAGAAGTTTGTTGTATTTTAATTATAATAGTACTTACCTCTGTTGGTGGAGAAGCTGATGACACTGATATTGGACCTTCTGCAGAGGTCAACGTCCAGGTTATCACAAATGCCACACCAGCTAAACAAATTGTCCTTAGTCTACACATTTTGCACCTGAAAAATATATAAAACAAATCAATCTATTATAGGTATAATATATACATACATACACTCGAAATTTATCTTATCAGCATCATTACAATTAGATTTTTCAAAATGTGATTCTTGATTTCATTCATTGATTAAAGTAGTTGTAATACTATGATAAGGAATCTCTTTGATGTTAAATTTATATGTTTCAAATTGAATTATTTCATTTTTTTTCATTTTAGTGATAGATGTATTACAATAAAATGAACAAGAGTAAGGGGAATATGCTGCATAGTGAAGTATTGTGTTAAAATACACTTAGTAATAGGAACAATAGAGCAATTATGCGTAACTAATAACCACTATATGATATTTAACTTATGACGATCGTCCATATAAGTCCGTATAAGAAATAGTATAAGCAGGAAAATGATCAAAAGAGGATTTTTTCATTTACTTCGCGCCTAGTTGAATAAACATAAACCTTACTTTTAGTCATAAATTAAGAAAATAATTAATAACGTCACCGGTGAATGGAATCAGAAAATTTTATAAGACCAAGGATAACCTTCACAATTTACCTGCGTTTTACTGATGATATTCAAAATATATATTAAAACCTTAAACAGGCCTTCATTACCCAGAGAAGGGTTTTAATAAATATTGATAATAAAACAATTTTGTATCACATTCAGAAGTACGAAAGAGAAAAATGTTTTATCGACATAATTTGACAACTTAATACTTATATATTGACAATTTGACAACGTAAACGAAACTTGACATTTGAATTTTGACACGACCAACCAAAACTTGATATATTAAAATAAAATCCAAAAAGTCGAACTTTTCGTTGTCTAGAAATAAACAAGTAATTTCAACGAATTAATACAAAAAATAGATTTACGTAATTCTTAAAGAGAAGTAATAATATCCCCTTTGACACTGTTTAAAAAGTAAATACCAAGACTAATTGTCAAAACTTAAAAGTCAAAAGTCAAATCCTTGTCTCATTGTTGACTGTTGTGTTGGTGAAATAACCTCAAATTATATTTGTTTAGAAAATGCCTCTAGATTATAGAAGATTTAACGGGCCGGATGACAGTGTATCCTATAAGAGATTTACCACTGATTATCTTCGAAGTTACGACGACTTGTATAAAGAATTAGTAGATGACAACGGAAAAAGGAAAGATGGGCGCGATAAAGATGAAGCACGAAGCCTGTGTATGTTCTGTATGTGTTTGTCTTTTGTTGTGTCGTAATTTATGAATAAAACAAAATAAAATTATAAAATTTACTTTTACAGTTGCAAGAACAGGAATGGTATCACAGGCGAAAGGCTCGGCTTATGTAGAACTAAAAAAAACAAAAGTTATATGCTCTGTTTTTGATCCTCGTGAAATAGTTCATCAGAATGAATTTAGGTAAATTTTTATTCCTTGAGTACTTCAAATAATAACAAACAACTTAAAAGTTAAAACGATAAAAAAGTTGCATCAAATGTTTTTTTCAGTGAATTAGGGCAATTATTTTGTGAAGTTAAATTCGCGCCATTTTCTTGTCCGCGCAAGAGAAGGCCTCACGCACCGGATTCAGAAGAAAGAGCTTTATCGGCTGACTTAAAGAAGGCAATGGAACCTGTTGTTTGCAGACATTTATTCCCTAATTATCAGGTTTATATATTATCTATATCTATAGTCTACCAATTTAACCAAGTGAACAATAAATTTACAGAGATAAGGAGTTTGTATATTATAAAAAAAGTTCAGTAGAACCTTGTTAAGTTGAACCACAATAAGTCGAAAACAACCATATTTCGAAAAAAAAGTTGTGTTCCCTTCAAAGACCAAAACTTCCATTACTTGAAATCTCAGCCCTCTATTAGTCGAAATAATCAGTGAGTCCCTCCAAGCCAATTTGGTACATATATTCCCTCTATAACTCGAAAAAATTAATTTTACCTCTGTTTCTCGAAAATAGCAGTCTTATTTTACAACCTTTACAACTCTATTATTTTAGACTTATTACATCTATAGTTAAGATACAAATAATTTACTGACTAAGAATTCTCAAATTTGTACAACAGTTTATTTTACCCATTTTATTAAAAATTTATAAGAATGAATCTCAACCTCTATAAGTATTCAACTTATCCACAAAATCCGCCTAAGTCAAAATTTTCTCTAAAGTCGAAAACTATATAACTCGAATTTTTTTGGTGTCTCCCTTAATATTCCACTTATAGGAGTTTTACTGTAATTAAATTACATTTGAAATGTATTGAATTCTCTATTATTTAGTAGCAGTCATTAATTGTATTATATGAACAGTTATTCTTATTTAATATTAAATATGTGATTCTATAGTCACAACCAATGTTTAATGTACAAATATCTGATACAATAATCAAATTCTTTTGCAGCTGGACATATTTGTATATATCATAGAGCATGATGGTGCCTGTCTTGCCGCAGCAATCAATGCAGCTGGACTTGCACTGACCGATGCAGCCGTTCCTATGTACGATGTCATATCTGCAAGTTCCATAGCAATAATTGGTGAACACACACTGGTAGATCCTACGGAAGCTGAGGAACATTTAGCATTAATGAGCTCAGATGAAACTAACCATGGCATCGTAACTATGTGTATGTTACACAATTTAAAACAAGTTTCTGACTATAGACAAATTGGGTCGATGGACGTCGAATGTGTGACTAAAGTTATGGGTATACTCGAAAGTGAGTGTGAAAAAATTATTCCAGTTATACAACAAGTTGTCGTTATGAATGTGGTGAAACAGTTTGAGACACATAAGCGGCTTGTCGAAGAAGCCAAGTTGAGGGAAGATATGTTAAACGCTAAGGTCGAGGAGTGGAAAACTTTATTAAATAGTGGATGAAAGTTGTGTTTTATTCTTTAGTAGCTGAAACTGGTTTTTTAGTTAAATAAAAGTTGTGGTTTAAATGTTCATTAACTCTATACAACTATCACTCTTGTCATGCAATATACTTAGAATGCTTGTTTATTTGAAAAAACCATTTCTATTGTCAAAAGTAAAATTAACCTTAAATAAACAAAATTTAGTGCTTGAGTAGAGTAGATTATTGATATCACAGAAGAATGCTCTTTTGCTCCTGTAAGCCTGTACATTGCATGGAGGCACAGTTAAAAAAAGAGAAGAAAACATATTCATAAATACTTTATGGTAAAAAAGTTGAATTAAGTAACTTTAAGTGAGTTTCTAGCTTATTTACCCAGAACCAATTTATGAAAGGAATTAAAAATTGGTATATTATAAAACCAACCACCAATTCACTTTGAGCTCTTTGCTTTTAAAACAAAAACGTAATACTAAGGCTTACTCCGGTTAGTAAAAAACCAAATTAATATGTTAAAATTAAGAATTTATTTATACTATCACTACTTAAAACCTAGTCTTCTGGCTTTTCTGGTGGCGGTCCGGACGGTTGCAGCATTCGTTCCATTAAGTTAAATTTCACGCGAGCCTTAGATTCATTCTCAACTATAGCGAAGTAGCTCAGTAGATCTGGATGGCCCATATAACTGCAGCAGGAATCCCGATGCTGATTTGTCAGCCATTCATACTTTGTTGTATCAGCGTGACCCGTTCCGATGTATTTACTTTGTAGATGTTCTAGCTGACTGTGAATATTATATCTTTCGCCCATTGTTGTATATGGATTCTATTTTATTTTTCTTTTAAGATTTAATTATTACTTATTTCTTTTTACCGTTCCGTATTGTTTTTAGAAAACTCAAAACAATAAACAGCACACACTTAGCAGCATTTAATTCCAAACTTGTCAATGTCAGTTGTCACTATTCCGCGCGACTGGCGAGTCGGTAACTGTCAGTATTCGGTAACAGATAATATTAAACTTTAAAACTAAAAGCAATGCATGCGTTTAAGCAGTATTTAGACAATAAAAACTAAGTGTAAATAAGTTGCAAATTTTGCCGTATCACAGGCGGAAACGTTAACATCGCAAAGTACAAAATAACATAATATAACGATTTTTTCACTACAACAATGCAACGTACGTATTTCAAACCTATTTATTACACTACTTTGATTTTTAAGACTTGTTTACTTCCATGGCAACAAATTAGGTGTTCTTCAAGTGGTGTTTTTAAATTATTAGATCGATTTACGCTTGATATTTTGATATGTATTGTGTTAGCATAGTAAAAGATGGAAAATAAAATTAATTTAACTGATTTAAAGGAAAATAACATCATCTTACGTAAACAAGCTAAAAAAATTTTACGGAAAAAAAATATGAATGTAAAAAAAACTACTCATTTGTTCATGCATGAAAAAAGTTTGAATGAAATTGTAAGTTGATTTTAAAATTGATTTATCTTTTTATCCACAAGTCGATGTTTTATTAAACTTATTATGTTATTAATATTTCAGCCATTTCCGAAAGATTGTACTCATCTTCTTTATGCCTATTATCACAATAATTATATTGAGAAAATAGAAAACTTACATGAAATGTATAATTTGACCCATTTGCACTTGCAATGGAATAAAATTACAAAAATCGAGGGTCTCGATAAATTGGTTAAACTGAAAAAATTATATCTGAGTAATAATAGGATCAGTGTTGTGGAGAACATGGAAGGGCTTAAATATTTGGAAGAACTTCATATTGAAAAGCAAAATGTTGAAGACCCGCTATGCTTTGACCCCAGGTCAATGATATCCATCGGTGTTAGTACATAGTATAGTGTTGTTATTCAAGTTAATATATTCCATTACACGTGAAGATATCATATCTATATTGCACCAGTAGGTACTGTTATCATTAAAATCCAGAAGGATGTTTCTATTATTTAAATAACAAGGCGCTAAGGTTGAAGAGCTAAGTGTTAGGTGATCAGCGCCGCCCATAAGTACTCTGTAATGGTGTAGTTACGATATTCGTATTTTGTTTTTTTCTCTCTAATCTTTTTAATATTTCAAATTTGATTACCTCGAAGAAATGGGTGATAACTATAGGCGCCAATATCATGTAAATTGAAATATTTATCTGAATTTTTTTTTACATGGAATTAAGACAATACAAATATTAACGATGGACTTAAAACACTTTCCAGGCTTCACTTAGGATTTTGAACGTGTCAGAGAATAAAATAACAGAAGTACTTTGGATAAAGCCGTTGAGACGTCTTGAAGTCCTTATTGCAAAAAAGAACAATTTATGTGACGTACAGGTAATTATTTTAAGTTCTAAGCAGGGCTAACGTTTAACGCTTATCAAGTCGGATTGGAAACTCGATATTTACTTAATATTTTTTTCGTCGTCTCAGTATTTCTTACGGCAAGGACTTATGCTGTTTCTTAATTCTTTATGATCTTCTAAACAAAATATTACTTTGGACTTTAGATTATATTTGAATATGCGCTTTAGAGTTGTTCTTGATGAATTACATGCCATAGTCAATCCGAGTCTGAGTTAAATCTGTCAAAATTATAAGACTTGAGGAGTGCTTAAATTTCATTTGCGTTTGAGTATTTGGCCGTTATTATAATTTGTTGGGCAGGAAAAATTGTAACGTAGATTATTTAATAAAAAAAGCGTCAATATTTTTAGGGAGTAGCAGATTCTCTATGCACTCTTGTCAGTCTAGTTGACGTGAATTTCACCGGAAACCCAATGACTAAGAAGCACAGGTACAAAGAGACAATCATTGCCCGTTGTGGTCCGTTGCGTGAGTACTTCACTGTCTTAAGAATAAATCATTTTCTTTTAGAATTGTCGCTATATTTTCTACAATATAGTAGGATTTATTCAGTAGGCTTGCTTTCGTTCATTCTGAAACTTTTTGCATTAATGAATAAGAAGATCGTCTAAAAATGAATAAGAAGTAATCGAACTTAAAAAATATGCCAGTTATTTTTATTACAGGTGTCCTAGACACAGTGCATATTCACAACACTTCTAGAATCTTCCTCCAAAGTTTCGACAAAGTGGTACGTTTGCGGCAATTGAACGAGAAGAATAAACTGCCTACTGATAGGGATGGGGCGGACGAGTTTCTGCACTTGAACATGCTTCCCGGACCAAGAGCTCAGAGTGCTATGGCTATAGCTGAGTTCTCCAATCAGAAACCTAGAAGTATGTTGTCTATTGATTTTAACGCTATGTTAAAGTTATTCCCTTTTTCTTGAGACTTTACATGCATAATATGTACATAGATACATCTTAAAACTCATTATTAATGCACATAAAAACATTGAAAGCAAAAATACGCATCTAAAATAAATAAATATAGCGTATAACAGTTGGATTGTAATTTATAGCATAAGTTTGAATGTCATAACATAAATAATATAAATCGCTTAAAAGAGATTAAATTTAATTATTAATGCTTTTTTAGTGTCCGCAATCGATTGCAACTACACGTTTATGCCTAGAACGAGTTGGCCAAACAGACAAACGCCCTCATCAGCTATTGACGCTGCCCCGATACCGCCCATGGAAGCAAAACTTAATGAAAATGAAATAAAAAGTGCACCGATAAAAGGAATTCTGAAAAAACCTATGCCAATGAAATATATTTAAATAATTATTTAATCAAAACGTATGACGTGAGGTTTATATTAAATATTGTTTTTTCTTGAAGTATGTTTTCCTTTCATTTTCTGTCCAGATTGTTATGAGAAAAAAAACTTAAATTTTAGGCATTCAACTATTCTTCAGTACTAAAAAAATATCAATCTCTAAACAGTTTTTTTTCTTCAGCTATGGCAATGTCTAAACAGTTATTAATCTGTAATTGTATAGTGTCAATGTCAATCCCATTTCCCAATTTCCAAATGTCATTATGAAATTTTTGTTGACATATTATATTACGAGGTTATGTTTACATTTCTTGTATCACTATTAAAATAATTTATTTATAATTATGGACTTATAAATTATTAACTAAACTTGAATAATAACAATTGTGTTATTTAAAAATGTCTAATATTATTGAAGAAGCTTGCGATATTTTAAATGAAGAATCATCAGGTATGTGCAAATAAAATATGTTCAAATTTCACCAACGCAACAATATTTTTATAATGAATAAATTTATTTCAGAACTATATCTGTCTGGTGGTATTACTGAAGTCGATGATATAAGTCCGTTAGAGTTTCACAGAGATTTTGTTTCGAAAAACATACCAGTAATAATTCGGGGTGGCTGTTCAAAATGGCCCGCGTTTAAAAAATGGAATTCTGATTATTTTCGGTAACAAATTTGTTAATTATACTAGCCTACTGCAGCATAATGTTTAACAGCATATGTAATCCTGAGAATTGAGTAGCTTCCTACCATTGAAACAATTTTTTAATCAGTCTAGTAGTTTTAGATTAGATTTTGTTAAACTGGTATGGTCTTCACAAACTATGTCAACAAAATCAGAAAATGATATAAAATAAACATATCTTGAATCCTTTTATTTTCAGTTATTAAACAATGTTAAAATTTTTACAACTACATTGCCATAAAAATGCCTCTATTATTACAGAGAAAAAATTCCGGATAAGAAAGTTACTGTTGCAATAACACCAAATGGTTATGCTGACGGTGTTACCAGAAGTGAGAATGGTGATGAATACTTTGTTATGCCTTTTGAGATTGAAACAACTATGAGCGAATTTCTAGATGTTCTAGAAACAAAAAGGTATTGTCAAAGACAGGTAAATATTTATAATTTATAATAATCTATACTAATATTATTAGGTTGAAGAGTTTGTTTAATTGAACATGCTAACCTCAGGAGCTACTAGTTCAAATTGAAAAATTGTATGTGTAATGAAGTCCATTTATCTAGGAAGGAATTAGTATAGCAAAGGAACAGTGAAAAATGTTGTAGAAAAGGGAACATGATTCACTGGGAGCTCATAAATGGTTCAAATTAGAGATGAGCCGAGTACTTGGCCAAGTAACTCGGTTCAATCAAATTCCCATTTTGTGTGTAAACAAGTACAAACAGGCCTAGTTTTCCAATTAATGTATGTGTAAAAATATGTATAGCACTAGAGCGCATTATGCGACATAATGCTAATTTCAAATTATGTAAAAAAGATGTATGAGAGCATTATTTCTCTTCAAATGATCTAAAACAGTCCATGACAGTATACATGTCTATCTTTAAAATTGACTCACTATAACATTAAAAATATGTAATTCATAAATTAATGTGCATACAACAATGTAGTTTGTTAAAATTTTCAGAGAAAGATACATCCCATATATTCAGAAACAAAATTCAAATTTGACAGAAGATTTTCCAGAGCTTTTAGGTGATGTTGAGACAGATGTTGCATTTGCAAGTGAAGCATTCGATAAGAAACCGGATGCTGTAAATTTTTGGATGGGAGACGAGAGGGCTGTAACTTCAAGTAAGTTTTATTTATAAACTTATTAACATATCTATATCCTCTTAATATAACTTGGAATAAAAACGCTTGGTTCTCTATAAAGTTGGTTTACTAATGATAGTTGAATATGACGTCATTAGAAAGTACTGAGGGAATGGTTGCCTTATGCTGATTGTGCATCTTTTTCCACGTTCCGCGCTCTCGCTCCCACTTCAAGCCGTAAGTGGAACGTCTCAGAGCGAGGTAACGCCGCATGAGTAATGTTTTTACGTGTGTGCCGAATTTATCGAATTATAAGACGGTATATCAAACAAGAATTGCACCCTAGTTTTGATGATTAATATTATATATTATATGAAGACTGCTTGGTGAAGTGGTCTCAGTGGTCAACTGCCTTTTACGCCAATGGTGATGGGTTCAATCTTCACATTGGTAAAATATTATATTTGTAATTTACTTTCGTATTTTTCTTGACGCTGGATGTTGCTATCTATTCGTGTACTAACTAGAAAAAAGTTGATATACATATAGTTAATACATACATAACTAGTTGCCATTAAGATTTATTGAGTGATGGCTCTCTGTTCTATATTATATATTTTTCAGTGCACAAAGATCCCTACGAGAATATATACTGTGTTATTGCTGGTTACAAGGACTTCATACTAATACCACCGACCGATCTACCATTTGTACCTTATAAGAAGTACCCTCAAGCCGTATACAAATTTGATGAAGAATGGAAAATAGAGCCTATTGTAGGAACGGATGGTAGTAGTGATTTGTTGCCTTGGATTTGTATTGGTAAGTGTATTATTTTTTTTATTGTGTGGGGTATATGTTTCGTCAGCAAAGTAGGGTATGGAGCCATAAAAAAAACATCAGTTAATTTGGTCTATATAGTTGGCAAAATAATAAAACCAAAAGGTTACACGTTTATTATCATAATATGTAGGTACATAATGCAAGCTCTGCTGAGCGTGAAGCTAGATGGCGCTGTGTTGTTTTTTATTTTATATAATCGGGGTTAAGTGAAGTAGCTTTTACATTGATATACATATGAACATAAAACAAGCTTTGCTAAGCGTGGGACTCATTACTAATTAAGAGAAAGTTTCGCAAAATTTGGCCTGCAGGTAGATCAGATTCTGAATTAACATCCACTTTTATTTTTTTTGTGTAATTTATTTTTTATTCCGGTATTTCTAAAAACGTGTAGCTTGTTTTTCTGCAATTCCGTGCTATAATAAAATCCTTAATGATTTCAGATCCCCTAAATCCTGACCTGTCAAAGTATCCACAGTTTAAAAAGGCGCACAGATTCAAAATACACATAGACAAAGGCGATTGTCTCTACCTCCCTAGTCTATGGTTCCATCACGTGTCACAGAGTCATGGGTGTATAGCGGTCAACTATTGGTACGATATGGAGTTTGATATTAAGTATTGCTATTTTAAAATGTTGGAGAAATTGTGCTGTAAATATTAAAATTTATTTTAATATAACAATTTTGGGGAAATTTTACTGTAGATAGTTTTTTCAATGGCAACAATAAAATTAAAAAATCATGTCTATACATTTTATGTGACTAATTCTGTTAAATGTATGGGTACTTAGATGTATCCGTTATCTATCTACTATATTACCAGCTTTGCTTAGTTTGCAAATAAACTCAATATTGAAAATTTAAGGATATCAAAACAAACAACAAATGTAAATAATTGTATATTTATATGATCAATAAAATCGTTACAAATGTTAAAAGGCTGGCTGTTAATTTCTTCGATTCACCTTTAGTTCGTCGCATTAAGTTGACACTCTGAAACCATTTTTTTAAACCATTATAAAACTATTAAAAAACCATCAAAGCCATTTATTTGTGCACATTTGTATTTTTATAGAGCAATTTGTACCTATAGCTAAATTAATGTGCTGAGTGCTCTTACCATCTAAATATTTTTTTAACAAAAAAGGCGGTCTTATCACTAAAGTGATCTCTCCCAGACAACCTGAGACCGAGGAAAAGCTAGAAAGAGTGAATAGTAAAGGGTGGTGTAAAAATAAACGATAAATAAATACATATTGGCATATATACCTAAACTAATACATGAACAGATATACTACATACTTATAAATACAGATATATATAACGTACCATAACATCGGGGTAAATGTTCGAAGCTGGCAACACCTGCACGCTCTTGCAGAGCCCGCGCGGCGAGCACGCGCCCACCGCGTTGTTGGCCACGCACACGTCGCCCGCCGCCCACGCGCGCACCGCCCGGTACACGCACGACTTGCCGTTGCATATGCGGAGCGTTGCGTTCGCTGGAATGCCGATAATCCATACTGATTATAAATGCGAAATTAACTCTGTCTAGTCTGTCTGTGACGCTTTCACGCCAAAACTACTGAACTGATTGTAATGAAATTTGGTCCACATATGGTCTAGTCTGAGAAAATACATAGGCTACCTTTTAAACTGGAAAAAAGGGTTATAAGGGGGTAGGGGGGGTTTATGTTCTATGAAACTGAACGTTGAACTGAATATGAAATGTTTTATGAAAACATCAAACTCAGTTTCACTACGTTGTAACGCCGTTGATCGTGAAATAAAACGTTCTAGTTTATATCCAATTCGCAGCTGCATTGTTTTGTTATACCATGGCGATTAAAGTATTACTATATGTAGCCTAGTTGAAATCCATAAGGTTGTTTTTAAATCAACCCCCAAAATGTTGCGCGAGGGGTTGAAATTTTACCCTTTCACGGCCAAACCGATCTGATAATGAATACTGAAATTTGGTACACAGCTGGTCTAGAGTCTAAGATAAAACATAAGCTACTTTTATCTGGAAAAAAGGATTATAAAGGGGGGAAGGGGGGTTCAAAGCTTATACAAAAGTACACACGGACGGAGTCGTGGGCAACAGCTAGCATGATATATTTGACTTTGTAAAAACGTTACTACTGATACTAACGGCCAACATAGTCCGGATCGGGCCAGTCGTGCGGCAACATGTTGTGTTCCATCGCGTGCTTGGCGGCAAACTCCGCGCCCACGCACCTCGTGTCGTTGTCATTGTCCTTTGACAGCTGACAGCAGACGCCGCACATCTTCAGCTCCTCTAAAACACCGCCCTGTAACGTTTAGTCGTCTGTGGGCGTAATGTTGCCATTTTTAATACAAATTTAATTTAATCATTCCTTCATTTTAATTGTGAAATATAACAATGAATTGTGTAAATGATAATAAAGACTATTAGTAGTTCTATATTTTACCAAGTAACAAATAGATAACACGTGTAAGATATTTGAAGGAATTATAAATTGAACGGTCTTTGACCTAACTTAGCTCTTAACTGATATACTAGTTTCTTAAAATCCTCCTTATACTCTTAATAATTTTAATTTATACAATTTTTAAATGATCCAAGTTTATCAACATGACAGCAATTGTCCAAAACTCCAACGTATCTTGAGTATTATGATTTAATAAACAAAAAACAAATGATCCTCGCCGGTCTGTATGTTTAAAAAAGTCATACATTATAACATATAAATAAATGTATATTTTTAACTAACGGTCCCAGTTTTCGGGCACGCACATTCCCTTAACCCGAGACGCGCGCACTCAGCCGCGTGACAGCTCCTGTCAGGCAGACATTTCCCGCCAAGACCGCACTTGCACTCGTTGACATTGACACACGTACACGCCATGTCTTGCCATGTGCAGTCCTGGATTTGTTAAAATCTAAATTTTTCGTGGAAGTTATAATTTTTATATAAATAGAGTTTGTTACCTATAGATGTCTCACTATCTATAGGACAAATTACTAATATAATATAATATTTATGATTTTAAATCACCGTTCTCCATATAACATATACCTCAGTAGCGACCCTCCTCGGTTTCGCTCGCATATATTATACACAATTGCCATAACTTTTTTATTTATCACCCGATTGACATGAATTAAACACTAAATGTTAAGTTAAGCTTACCACAATATATCATTGAAAACCCTGTCATTGTGCACAAACAAACAGACAAACAGACAAAAATTCCAAAAATCATTGTTTTAGATTCTATTGCGTTAATAAAGGTCTCCTGTAATATTTTTTCTCATTTATCATCCATGTACAGACAGGGACTCGTTACGTTTTTATTATATGTATAGATATAAACATTTCTCTCTATCTATAAAAAAAAACTGAAAGAGAATCGGTTGCGTACTTAAAGATTCAAGCATACATAGGGATATAGGGACAGACAAAGCGACTTTGTTTTATACTATGTAGAGAAGATGGTACTAACAATTCCACTTTTGGTTAGATTGGCGTAATGGCAATCGGCATTACAGCACAGGCCCTGCGAAGGATGGCACGCGGCGGTCGGCGCTACTGAACAACCATCTTTGTGAAGAGCACTATGAAGAATAGTGAAGTAGAAAAACGTGGGTGAAACTCTTTGAAAATCAGTGTTTCGGTATATTATTGAATCCTGAGTTTACTATTTTTTATAACATAGGGCTTGCTGGCGAACCACCTGATTGTGCGTGGTGCACGCCGCCCATCAACACTAGCTTGACAGCTCTGGAGTGGGTTGCCGGCCTTTAAAAACTACTGCTATTGTATGTATTTTTCTGGGGTCTCAGTGTTGCTATGTATAATGTATTTTTACGAGAAACTAGCCGCTTCCCGCGGTTTTATCCGCGTAGTTCCCCTTCCCGGACAATACTGGGATAAAAAGTATCCAATTTTTTAATCCAGGGTGTAATCTACCTTCATACCAAATTTCAACTAAATCCGTCAAGCCGTTTTGAATATACAGACAGACACACTTTCCCATTTATAATATTAATATGGATGTATGTCGCTGTTATTTATCCATTATCTAGTGGCTATAAAACAAGCTCTGCTTAGCGTGGAACTAGATGGCGCAGTGTGTAAGTGTCCTGAAGTTCTACTCTGAACACGATCGATGTCGATTTTTATTATTTTCGATACAGTTTTTGAGCAACTTCGAATTAATATAAAAACTTTTTTGTTTCTGTTTCAATAACATTCCGATAAACTGATGTGCGATCTGATTCTTTATGAGAGTATATTAAGCCCATAGCTGGGATAGCAGTATCAATAATTTTCGATATCGACGACGATTGTATTTTATTTTATTTTTTTTTATTTTTATTTTATTTTTTATTTTATTAATACAAGGTTGTCCACCAATCTTTACAATAGTAAATGCACTATAAAATAACATTCATACAAAGATGAAAAGCTTATTGTAAAGACATTACAGAACAACACAACATGCACAATACAATTACTATCTATATCTTATTATTATTAACAATACTAACTAAAGCAATATTTTTTTCTTAACCCTTTATAAGGTAGCGGCAATATATTTGCCACCATACATTTCATTTTTTTCTGGAGAAACGAATTTTATTTTACGTTTAAAATATCGGCCTAAGCAGTCAGTACAAATGCACAAAACGGAAC